>JAHZMQ010000032.1:0-82689 GCA_031772345.1 Himalopsyche anomala | reverse complement strand
ACTAATAGGGTTGCCAACTTTCTCTGTTACGGTTCCGGGAAAAATAGCACAAAACATCATCATCATCCGGCATACGGGATAGCGATTCCAATTCCTGGACAATCCCAGCCAATCCGGAACGGTTGGCAACCCTATATACTATACGGCAGTCGGCAAAGTGTGGTCCGGAGAACATTTTGGTGGTCCGCAGAGAAGTTTTATGTCATTTTTATTTTATTTTGAATCATCGATTCTTCATCCGTCGACACTCTCAAAGTTAAATTGTATTAATCCATATCAAGACCATAGCTTTTGCTTTCTATACAAAGTAAATATAGTGAAGAGGCGATGGAAATGCTAATTCAATTCTCTATAACATATATAAAGCGAAAAGGCCTTTTTATCTGTCACAGCAATCAAAACACAGTATCGATCTCTGCTTGAATTACATCCAGTTCTCCATCATTTCAAATATCCAGGAACATCCATCACATTAAAAATTAATAAAGCTACAATAATTTAATTATCAGTTTTAACCTTCAACGCTCGAATTATTTTTCGTATGTGCATACCGGCAACTCGACACTTATTGCATGCAAAAATCATATTTTTCTCTATGAAACATTTATATAGTAAAAAAAAGTATATAGATAAAAAAGAAAAAAAAACATTATTTCTGGAAAATAGATTTATTATGAATAAAAAGTAAATTTGAATCATTCAAATTATGTACATTCACACAGATTTTGTCACTAACGACCCAGGTTTCGTCTTTTGGCATCTTCAGGCGTTCAAGTGCACGGAGTGCAGTTTTCAGTTTTTTCAGAGGAAATAAATACGATACAAAGTATTCTTCATCTTCTTTGACTATATTCGCTACTTATGTGGAGCATATGGCCGTCACGCGGCACCTGCATGTTTCTCTGTCTCCCGCCAATTGCTTTGCTTTCTCCCATGACATGCCAGCATCCCTCAGTTCCACCGAGTACATCTTATGGATAGTACCCGACGTATAAAGTATATGTAAGTAAAACTACAATTTTATCTTTAAAAGGATCAAGGTATTTGAATGAAAATTTTGCTATTATAAAGGACAACAAAACAGAGCATTTTTTGATGTGCTGTGAAGGTGAACCGGGCTCGATGGATTAAACGAAATTACCGAAAAAAATAGAAAATAGAAAATAGGATTCCTTGGAAGCTAATTAATAGATTATAATCGGAAGCATTTTTAGGTATATACGATTGGACAAATTCTAGTATAAATGTCACTATCAGGATCGGTAAGATGCAATAGTCCATGCCCCTGAAACAAACAATTCATATTACACATGTTAATTAAACCACTTATTGACAACAGTGGGCTGCCAATACGCTAAGGGCTCGCTTCATCTCAGCTCGAGTAAAAAGAGAGCATGTAGTGACAGATTGAGAATTTGGGAGGCTACAGGCGCTATCAAATTTGTAGCCCCCCTTTTTTGAATAACTAAAATAGAATTAAAAGTATTATTTTAGTAGTTCATAATAAATCACCCCGGAAATATCCCACCAGATACACTTTTAAAAGCATGTTTTTAATGTGATACTTGGTTGAGAGGTTAAAACCGGTATTTCCGTTGATGAAAGCCATTATTTTTTATCAGGAGAGTTGTAAAGGATCCATTTCTCATCTCCAGTACCTATCCTTCTTTGAAATGGATTGGTTTCATACCTGCTCAATAATGAAGAAATAATGGTCACGCGCAGATCAAAGGCCGAATGCGATAAATCATGAGGCACCCAAACTCCTTGTCTATACTTCTTTCCCAACAGTTTTTAATGATTTTACGATTGATCATGGACAGCCGATGTCCTGAGATAATTATTTAACAGTTTTTCGAGGATCGGATTCCACAAACGTCACTTCGTCATCGATTTTTTGAGGCCTTCCCAATTTTGGTATTTTCCAAATTTCTATCAAGATTTTCCATTTTTTTTTAAACCACAATCGACATTACTAAGTAGAGTTTCATTTTGTTTAAAAATTTCCCAAATTTTAATTGGGTTTATAATTGACATCATTTGCCACTTATATTTATTGTTGATGATTTTTTAATTGTATGTTATAGGTGTTGTGTAATTATAATGAAATTTGTAAATCCTTTTCATTGTTAGTAGTTGCTTACACCTTTTATTTCAATTTAACTTGTATAAATAGCACTGTTTATATATTTTTCTTATCAGTTGATAATGCTCGCGACTTGCGAAGCCGGTCCTGATCAAATAAATTTTATGTGGAAAAAGTACTAAAAATCTTTTATTATTTTTATTACAATGCCATTCCACCAAGTATTGACAGTGAACACCTTAAAAGTTATATGTTATTTATAGTGACACAGAAATAACGCAATATTTACACACTTTTTCTGTCAATTGAGGTTTTTTCTAATATATTATATGTAATGTTTCGCGTACCTACGAAGTTTTTTAAATAATCAAATATACTGATTCTATTTTTTGAAGCTATCATTATAGGTCTGGGCGAAGATTTTTTGGAGCTGATTTGACAGAATTGGATCAGTGTCATTGATTTGATTATTGGAGGTATGGTTATATTTTGCATCCGGCCTTGAAAATCTTTTTAATTTCTTACATGCATAAGGAATATTCTAATGACAGTATGGATATTTTATAGAACTATATTTCGACTTTTATTTTAAAATCTTCTACTACGAAAAATGATTGTTAGCAAACTTAAACATTATTCCAAAAATAAAATAATTTACGAAGTTTCTGCCACTACGAAAAATAGTTGTTAGCAAACATAAACATTATTCCAAAAAATTAAGTAATTTACGAAATTTCTGGCACTAAGAAAAATAGTTGTTAGCAAACAAACATTATTCCAAAAAATATTTAATTTACGAGGTCTCTTTCTGCTAATAGGAAAAATAACTGTCAGCAAACTTAAAAAATTTTCCAAAAATTAAATAATTTACGAAATTTATGCTACTACGAAAAAAGGTTGTTAGCAAACTTAAACATTATTCCAAAAATTAAATAATTTACGAAATTTCTGGCACTACGAAAAATAGTTGTTAGCAAACATAAACATTATTCCAAAAATTATTTAATTTACGAGGTCTCTTTCCGCTAATAGGAAAAATGGTTGTTAGCAAACTTAAACATTATTCCAAAAATAAGGTAATTTACGAGGTCTATTTCTGCTAATAGGAAAAATAGTTGTCAGCAAACTTAAACATTATTAACAGCTTTAGCCGCCTGTGTGGACGAGTGGTCAACGTCGTTGGCTACCGCTACGAAGGTCACGGGTTCGAATCCCAGTACGGGCAGTTTTATAAATTGATTTTTCAATCAATTTATGAATTTCTGTTCAAAGGCATGGATGTATGTGAAGTCTTGGATTCCCCCTCCCACCTATCCTATTCTATGAACGGGGCGTATCGAGAGCGATTAGCTAACCACTAGGCCTGTCCTAGCCTTTTCCTTCTATTCCTACTCTCTTTGGAAAAAGGGAGGTTGAGGAGTTTGGAGACAAACATGTGACACGAGATTTATATATATGTATATAGACTAGCTGTAAGCCCGTTGACCTCAACGGGGGGATTTTTGTTGCAAGTAGTCAGAAAATTACAAAACTATTAACGAATAAGCCCGAAATTCTAAAAATAAAATAAATATATATCTCGGGGCATATATCGACAGCCCTGCCCTGCAGTATTTTAATTGTAAATTATTTAATTTTTGGAATAATGTTTAGGTTTGCTAACAATCATTTTTCGTAGTAGCATAAATCGACCTCGGGACATATATCGACAGCCCTGCAGTATTTAAATTGTAAAATAGCAGAAATAGACCTCATAAATTATTGAATTTTTGGAATAATGTTTAAGTTTGCTAACAACTATTTTTCGTAGTAGCAGAAATTTCGTAAATTATTGAATTTTTTAAATAATGCTTAAGTTTGCTAACAATCATTTTTCGTAGAAGAAAAAGGTACCCGAGGACATCAGTACAGACACATTTGTGGTTTGTAATTATTTGTGAAAAGTGATTATTTTATCGACTATTAATATATAGATATTTTGACTTTTATTTTAAAATCTTCTACTACGAAAAATAATTGTTAGCAAACATAAACATTATTCCAAAATTTAAATAATTTACAATTTAAATACTGCAGGGCTGTCGATATATGCCACGAGGTCTATTTCTGCTACTACAAAAAATGATTGTTAGCAAACTTAAACATTATTCTTAAAATTAAATAATTTACAATTTAAATACTGTAGGGTTGTCGATCTTCGCCACGAGGTCTATTTCTGCTACTACGAAAAATAATTGTTAGCAAACATAAATATAATTCTAAAAATTAAATAATTTAAATACTGCAGGGCTGTCGATATACGCCACGTGGTCTATTTCTGCTACTACGAAAAATGATTGTTAGCAAACTTAAAATTTATTTTAAAAATTAAATAATTTAAATACTGCAGGGCTGTTGATATACGCCACGAGGTCTATTTCTGCTACTACGAAAAATGATTGTTAGCAAACTTAAACATTATTCCAAAAATAAATAATTTACAATTTAAATATTGCAGGGTCGTCGATATACGCCACGAGGTATATTTCTGCTAGTACGAAAAATGATTGTTAGTAAACTTAAACATTATTCTAATAATTAAATAATTTATAATTTCAATACTGCCGGGTTGTAGATATACGCCATGAAGTCTATTTCTGCTACTATGAAAAATGATTGTTTGCAAACTTAAACATTATTCTAAAAATTAAATAATTTAAATACTGCAGGGCTGTCGATATACGCCACTTGGTCTATTTCTGCTACTACGAAAAATGATTGTTAGCAAACTTAAACATTATTCTTTTTGATACATCAAATTATGGGGCTGGTGGAGCTGAGCTCCAATTTCCCTTTCATCTGGTGTATTTCGATGTTGCTTTTCCCGCGTAGCGTCCTGGATTTACCTGGGCGTAGGCGGGTGCGTGGTCTTTGGTTTTTGTTTTGTTTTTGTGGTGGTATTAGTTCTCATTCGTAGGCATTACATGTGACACTAGTGGTTGATTCAGTAACCTCGAGCTGCAATTAATTGGGGTTATGCTTATCTGATCAGTTAATATATATTTTTTTTTGATCTGTTTTTTTTTATTTTTTATAATTATTATTTTAATCTTTTGCCCTCTTTTTTTTGTTATTTATCCTCAAGAGGAGGTCAAACCAACAGTGTCTGCGGCAGTCATTCAGGTTTTGGAGATCGGGGTTTTAGCAGATGTTGATAACCAAACATGTGAATGTGGGGGATCGGGGGGGGCTAAGGAGGTTTCAGTAGGAGAACTCTCCACGGTCGCGCTATGTTTGTGTGAGGGTAATCAATGTAGTTGTTAAGTAAATTTTTGATAGATTGGTTAGGGTGATCTGCCATGTCACTATAGAACTTCTTCAACAGTTTTATGACATGATCAAGGATCGGGTCTAGGTTCATGTCTTTGTGTAACGTGGAACTTCGCACGAACCAGGGTGCTCCCGTGACCATGCAAAGTGCTTTGTTTTGTATTGTCTGTAGTGTCTGTATACGATTCATGTCCGCGTGTGCCCATACTTGGCACGCGTAGGTCATGATCGGTCTTGTAATCGCGGTGTACAATAGTACACCGCGATTACAAGACATATAGATATAGATATATATAGATATAGATATTTGTCAAAAATGTATGGAAAATATCATAATTCGATAAAATAAATATCAACCGTAGAAAGGAAAAACGACGTAACCCATACATAACAAATTTTACAGAAGGCACAAAAAACATGTTTTGATGATTTTCGGCCGTATGCAAATTATGAAATAAACACAACCTTGCAGTGCACGAAGACTTCTAAACTGGTGTTTAATTGTCACAATCTAATATTAATTTAAGAAATTGTCTAGGAAAAACCTTTTTTTCAGTCTTTTTTCATGGTTTCAATCATTACAAGCCCATCTTTATTCAAAATTAAAAGCTAAATTTAGATACTATTTGATAGAACGTGTATCGAGTTAGATACATTGTGATTATCGAAAAAAACTGTTTTGAAAAAACAGTGGGTTAAGTCTTTTTTCCTTTCCACAGTCGATATATTAATAAATAAATAATATAAATAAATATATTCATAAATATCATTATTAAGCTGCCCTATACCATATCCAATATTGACAGCCCTGCAGTATTCAGTATTTGGAATTTTTAGAATAATTCAAATGTTCAAGTATGCAAACAAATATATATTGGAGAAGAAGAAGAAGAACTCGTGACATATTGACATACAAACTGATTTTTGAATATTTTTCCGCTATTAATATATAGGCTAGCTGTAAGCCCGTTGACCTCAACGAGGGGATTTTTGTTGCATTTTTAAGTAGTCAGAAAATTACAAACCTATTTATTGAATAAGCCATAAATTCTAAAAGTAAAAGAAATATATCTCGGGGCATATATCGACAGCCCTGCCCTGCAGTATTTAAATTGTATATAATATAATTTTTAGAATAATTGAAATGTTTAAGTTTGCTAACAAATATATTTCGTAGAAGAAGAAATATACCTCGGGACATATATCTTAATATATATATATATATATATATATATTTCATATATATCATATAACAATTATTTTAAATCTGGAGTCAGAGTCGTCTTTTTTTCACGCGACTCCACAGCCCTGTTTTATACTGTTTCAACAGAATCATACTGTAGTCTAAAATGTAGGGTACACAAGTTATAAAGTAGAGTTACCTATATTCAAATGAATGTTTTAAATTGACAGAAAAAATCGTGGTGGACTAACAAGCGCCGAGGACTGTAATGTTCCTAAAACTCTCCAGAATCTTGAGATCAGAAAATCGTATTTTTGTTTTTTGACCAGTCTGTTTCCAGCATGCATTCAAACTAGATATTCAACATCTTAGTAGAAGTTGCTTAACGTTAAGTGTCAACATTTCTCCTCACAGAGCATAAAGATAAAATATGAACGACGCTTGTGTTACATTATGGTTAGTATATGTGGGAATCAATGAAATCAATACAGACATCTCTTTACTAACCTTGTTTCATCCATAATTTTCGACATGGTGTAGGGAAAATCAAGACTGCGCCAGTATTTTAGGAATTTTATAATGACTACACAGACCAGAAGAGTCCCCGTAAGACAATCATAATAAGGTAAGTTTTTAACATCTGTAAAATAATGCAAAAATAAATTACATTTTAGATCAGACATGTGCAACAGTAGCATTTCTGCCAGAGTGAATGAAAAAATCATTTTGTGCCAGCGCTTATTGAAATATGACATATATGTTATGGTTCCGCGAATCATTGGCGGATCCAAGGGAGGGGGGGGAGCTTGCATGGGGGCCATGGATTTTTTTTTCCAATTTTCTAAATTATTAAAACTTTATTGTGGAATTGGCTCTTTAATTGTTTAGCTTATTATCTTTTATAGAAAACATACTTAATTATATTTTTATACAGATATATTATTTATAAATCATCTATTTTTTAATGTATTATTTATATTAGAATTATTTTCATAATGTACGTTTCTATAAAAATCCTGGTCGAAAGCAACCCGGGTTTCACCTCTCGGCATCTTCCGGCGTTACTCAGTGCGCGAATGCACTCGAACTGACAGGTAGCGGAAGTTTTGTGCATTCGCTCTAAACATATTGTTAATCTTATTGATAGAGATAATTTACGATATGAATTGTGAGTTAAGTGGGCAGATTATAATATTGGGCATAATGAATTGCCAGACAATAAAATGTAAACGTGAAAAATAAATATAATAAAAAAATAAAACAAAATGAAATGAATTGAAAAAAAAAAAATTGATATTAATTATTTAAAGGGGTATAACAATGGGGAATTTGGGAGATTTAACTATTCATTTAAAATTGAAAAACTGGAAAGCTGCGCCCTATTTATTTCCAATATTTCCTGATAAAATAATTTATGTTCACATGTGTTCTTGTGTAACAATTTCAACCCTACATCTGCATCGAACGAGCGATTCTTCAATAGTAGATGATTGGCAAAAGTTGAAGTGTCTTTCTTTAATCTAAAAGCAGCCAAATGTTCAGCCACTCTTATATTCAAAGTTCGAGATGTCTTACCGATGTAGAAATGTTGGCAGTCACTACACTCTGCAATCTATAAATGCCAGATTTGTTTTTGAAATGTATGGTATCTTTATTATTAATTAATAAGTTACCTAACGAATTATTGCAATAGAAAGCTGGGCTGACATCCTAAGAAAGCTGTTTTTTAATTTTTAAACTAATTTTACCTAAATAAATGATTCTATGCCAAAACCTAACGTCACCTGTGTGTCTTTGTTTGTTATCCCCTTGTATAACATTTTTCTCGCTAATTCAATACGTTTCTTACGTAGTAGATTGTCTATAAGAGACCTATCATAAGCATTGTTAGTGGAAATTTGTTGAATAGTTTCTAATTCAAACTCAAAATTTATACTGACCAGTCTATGTATTACAGAATGAAATGCAGCTAATTTATACGAGAATGGATGTACCGAGTTCACATGGATGACAACATCCGAGAATGTTGGTTTACGAAAAATTGTAAAATCGTGAATATCGTTATTAATGTCTATAGTAAGGTCAAGAAAATTAATTTTCCTTCCTCCTAGTTCTGAGGTGAATTTAATATTATTGTCAGTTCCATTAAATAGACAAATAATATCATCTACATACCAGAACCAATAGACTATCAGTTTGACTTCAATGCTATGGCTAAAAATGATATCCTCTAAGTAGTTCATATAGAACTCGGCTAATAAAGGTGACAAGCAGTTTCCCATTGCAAGGCCGTCTGTCTGTTTAAAGAACTTATTACTAAATTGGAAGTAATTTTGGTCAACACACACATCTAAAATATTAAGTAATTCTGAAGTGATTACTGGATTGATTCTATTGGAATTTAAGTTATCTTCAATGATCTTTTTACATTTGTTGACCGGCACATTAGTAAATAAACTGACGACGTCAAATGAAATGAGTTTAAAGTTACAAGGAATTTTAAATTTTGTAATTTTATCTACCAATTCTAAAGAATTTTTAACGCTATACAATGGTTTAAAACCACTGTGGTTGCGGATAAGTGAGTTAGCCTTTTTTGACAATTTATAAGCTGGTGCATTTAAATATGAAACAACTGGACGGGTTGGAAATAAAGGCTTATGAATTTTTGGTAGTCCATAAAATTAAGGGCTTAACGGATTGCGTGTAGTCAAATATAACATATCTTTAGGGTTTATTGTTAATTTACAACTATTTATGACATCTTTAACATTTTTATTGAATTTCAAGGTAGGGTCTTTTTTAATTTCGATAATTTTATTATTAATAAGAAAATCATTGATCTTATCAACGTAATCATTACGCGTTAACAAGTCTGTGATATTCCTTTTGTCCGCCTTTGTGACTATGACGCTATTTTCTTTAATTTTAGTTTTAAAATTCTTAAGGGTGACCAACTCCTCATTAAATTTATTATTATTTTGGATACTAGACAGATAATCCTTCTTGAGGATGCGAGACCGGGAAATGAGGAAAACCGGGTTGCGTTCGACCAGGATTTTTATGGAAACGTACATTATGAAAATAATTCTAATTTAAAGTTAAATTTCCATCAAGCACCTTCAGTCGAAATTCTAAATTATATTATTTATATATCATGTTTATCTTAAATTGAATGACGCTCTCCTGGGAAAATTTCTGTATCCGCCAATGCCGCGAATATTCCATTCACCAATTCTTCGAATAAGGTTCTTCCGTAACTCCGGACACTATTAACGGACTACGTTATCGTGTCCGCGTTTATTTTTAACAAGCTGTACTTCCGTGCATGCTTTCCGCATGACAGTGATAGAGGAATTGAATTCACCCGGACTGGCTGGTGCGGATGACAGTTTACTCCACTCCCGACGTCCGCGTCACAAAACAAATTTCTATGACTATTTACTATTTGCATGTGGAGCGAACAATCTACGTGCAGGCTGCGGATGGGATCCGCATGACACAAAAAGCGGCCTTACACAAATTTCTCTAATTATTCATATCTTTTTTCAAATACTTAAAAAATTTGACTTACCAACAGGATTCTCTTTTATGATATTTGGCACAAAGGGTCCCACGCCAAATATATATTGAAGAGAAATGATAAGAGCATGGATTAAAAAGATCACGATGAGGTAAATTATTTCATTATTTTTTATATGTTTGAATATCTTTCTACCAATATATTGTTCTGTTGTTCTGAAAAAAAAATGTTTCATAGGTAATATTTTCAAGATGGACAGCATTTTTACATCAGTTTTTTATAAGACCTTGTAACTAACTAATGTGTGTTAATTCTATCAGCGTACAAAGGGTTTGTAGACGATTTTTGGATTGTTCCACAGTTGTCGTTTGCTCTCTTTCCTTCTTCTGTGACAAATAATTTCCAAATCCTTTGAAACATGTTTGAGATAGGGATTGCTATACTGGAATTTTGATATAACATAAAAAGAATATCGTCATAAAAAAAATATCATAATGATGAATGGTTGATTTTCATAATAAATTTAAGGTTTTTTAGAATAAATTCTGGAACCTGTCATTGTTGATGCAAATCAGATAAGGAGATTTAAAATATTTTAATGCATCGTGAATAAAAAAAAATGGGTTTGGGCATAGCAGTCTTAAGTTCCAAGCAGTGCTGTAGAAAATCAGCAAATTCTGAGCTGGCCGTTGAATCCCTGCCTTTACTAACAAATTGTATGGCGGTTATACGTAGATCAACTCTAAATTCCAATTTGTGAGCTTATTTTTCGTTAAATGTAACATGTATGTTTGAAAGATTTCTCGTATGGATATTCTGTGATTCGTTGGTGTTATTAATTTACAATTTACGATACATCGGAAGGGCCATATATGCAAATTAAGTAATGATTGTAAGAAATATAGCGAATGGCAAGATATGCGATGTATGGTAAAAACCAATAAAATTTAACTTCCCACTATTGAGTATCACAATTATATAGAATATAAATTATAAATGACATAAACGACGGTAACAAGCGGAATTCATATAATATTATATAAGATTTTGACGCCTATTGTGATATTATGAAATACATGCTGCGTCTTTTATCATATAACTAGCTGACCCGGCGAACTCCGTACCGCCTAACAGTCGATTCTTTAACTTTTTAGTTTTTTTAATACTTATTCTGCTATTCGGGATGCCGGGTCAGCTAGTAAGATTAAAAAAGAAAAAGGGAAGTTAATAAGGAAGTCAACAATTACATTATATCAAAAAATAAAAATTATAAAACACCTAAAATTCTTTTAATAGTCAATAAAAAATCACAATGAAAATTACAATTTCAGATTTCTTATTATGATACCTACTTATTATATTTCATTTTATTTTTACTTATTCTAAATTAAGTTTTATTTTTATTGTAGTACTTTATGGTACACGATATTTTTTGTTTGATTACCTGGCGCGTAAACAAACAGAGCAGATGGTTTTCCAACACGGGAACAGGCAACATACAATTGACCATGCGAGAAACATGGGTTTTCTAGATTAATACCACAAACACTTAATGACTGCTCCTGGGATTTGTTTATAGTCATAGCGAAAGCAAGCCGTACTGGAAACTGCAGTCGCTTAAACTCGAATGGTACGTCAGTCGGAATCATTGGGATGCGGGGTTTCAAAACGTCTTCTCCTTTATACTTTCCTTTCAATATGATTGCTTCGTTTTTTTTATCGCTAATCGTGTGCCGTTAAAAGTCGCGGTTGGTTAATATTTCACAACATTATAACTACAGATCCAACCTTTAATTGAAGATTGTGAGGCGGCAATCCTGGCAAATCTAGTGAGTTTAAAAATTCCAGTGGATAGTTCACGACATCATCTTCATTAGTTGCCGTATCAACTGATTTATTGTCCTCATTTCGCCAGGAATGTCATCTTGAATTTTGAAATTTAATTCATTTACATCAGTGTTTTTGGCAGCCAGTATAGCTCTTTCGCTCAACCAATCATGGAATAAGTAATTTTGAGCAACATTTAGAAACACTTTTTGAATGAGTTCAGCTTTTGATTGAGTTAACTGACAAAAACTCTCAGGAAAGGTGATGCAGCCAGTCAGCATTGACATCAATATTTATACGATACAAACGTCACTCAATTGTTTTGCCTTCCCGGTACCTCTCCACTAACACTTGAACTTTATGGTATGGTATTAAAGTTAAAATTGACTTTTAAGTACATAGGTCACTCAATAAGTCCCGGGCCTAACTAATAAAACAACAACTTTTAGGCAAAATTCAACTTTCTTCATCAAGATACTCTTCTTCAAGAGTGATACATTCTGTCCAGTGCTCCTCCAACTTTTTTATAAATTTTCTGTAGAACGATTTGTCTTTGCTTTCAAAATAGGCTTCAACTTCGGCAATGACTTCTTCATTTGTGCCAAACCTCTTTTCCTGGAGCATTTTTTTGAGGTCTGCAAACAGCCAGTAGTCACTGGGAGACAGATTTGGACTTTACGATAAGTGGCAAAGCAATTCGAAGCGCAATTCGTTCAATTCGACTATCGTTTTCATCAGCTTGTGACACCAGTGAATTGTCATGATGAAACAGCACTTTTTTCATTTGCATTTGAGGACGGTTTTTCTTTATTTCTTCACTCAGTCGATCCAATAACGCCATTTAATATTCACTTTAAATGTTTTTGACTTTGTCAAGGTAGTCAATGAACAAAATTTCATGCGCATCCCAAAATATGGAGGCCATAACCTTGCCAGCTGACGTTTGAGATTTTGGTTGCTTTGGACGTCTTTCACCGGCTGCTGTCCAGTCAGCTGACAATCTTTTTGACTCAGATGTGTAGTAATGGATCCATATTTTATCCATTGTTATATATTGACGTAAAAAATTCTGTTACTTTTGCTTAAACAGCTCCAAACAGCGCTTTGAATCGTCGATGCGTTGTTGTTTTTGATCGACTGTGAGCAAACGCGGCACCCACTTTGAACACAGCTTTCTCATTGACAAATGTTCATGCAAAATTGTAGATATACTGCCTTCTAATATCTTTAACTCCTCTGCTATCTCACGCAACTTTAATTTACGATCGGCCAAAACGATTTTATGGACTTTTTTGATATTTTCTGAAACAACTGCCGAATTCACGTGACCTGCTCCACATTGGGAGCGGACATGGATAAAAAAATAAATAATAAATAAATACCACCTCTTAACCATCCGAGTCCAAGTAATACTTACCAAGCCATTGCTTTCCTTGAACAGTATTTTTTCCCATTAAAAAGTAATTTTTAATCAAGACACGAAATTGTTTTTCATCCATTGTTTTTAAACAAAAAAAAAGTTGCTTCACTAAAACCACTGTAACTTTTAAACTAAACGCCAGATTGTCATGAAATTTTGACACGTGTCGTTTGAATGTTATTACTACTAAGTTAGACTTGGAAAAGTTTGGAGGTGGCGTCATATATATGTCAGGCCCGGGACTTATTGAGTGAAGTGATATTATTACGAATCGTTTGTATGGGAGTATAGAAAAGTGTTGTTTTTAGACTTTTCAGGCATTTTTAAAAAAAATTCTCTCCATACAAACCATCCTCGTACTTCAAGGAATATTTAAAAAAAAGAATTAGCGAAATCGGTTCAGCTGCTCTCGAGATTTGCGCTTAGCAACACATTCAACGACTTATTTTTATATTATAGATAATGGCAATATACCAAGTAAATGACGATTTAATCAATAACAATATTAAAAAAATAATGAAGTGAATTGTACTATCCTGGTTTGACTTACTGATTTTTCATTACTGATATGACTTGAGAAATTTTATGGAAAGATTGAGTGACGAACCAGTGTGCACAAATAAATTTCGAGATTAATATTAATTGATTAAAATCCCAATAATGACGTTGGTTTTTTTAATGAACTATCCAACCTCATATTCTGTATTGAAATATTGTAAAAAAAATAATTTAAATAAAATGATTTGGCATCTTTGTTTGCTTTTGTTCTCAGAGATTTTTTTTTAAAAAATGATTTAATTGAAAAGATATATAATTACAATATATATATATGTATTTGCTTCAAAATAATAGTAATAAATGGTTTCATAATGACGTGATATTACTTTGAAAATTATGACGCCGGCCCGCTCATCTGAAAAAAGTACCTGTTTTCAACTCACAACTTTGACTATAGGGGGCTTTGGTTTGGGTCATCAAAAATTAAATTTGGTTTATTTTCAATTCCAAATTCCCGATATTTTTGTATTTTCAATATTTGCAGAGGTTTTTCAGTATTGAAAAAAAAAAATTCATGGATCCCGCTATCGGTAATACCGGTATTGCTGTCCCTGGATGTGACTAGCACTTTACATCGCTCTTGCTGTATTTTGTTATTAGAATTGGATGGATGGGACGGAAATAGCAGGTATAATAAACATTTATATATCCGGACAATAAACAAATAAACGATTGAAACATAATTATACAGTGACCAGAAACCGTGAAAATTGCAGTCGAATAGAACGAACGACAACTTGGCTACAAGGTTGGTTAATGATACAGATTAATGATACTTGTTTTTATTGAAATTGAATTATAACTGCGCTTCTAGGTCACCAATCTATTGTGAAAATAGAGAAAGTCGTGTTACACGACTTCCTACAACGTTCCGTCTAAGACAAATTGGTTAGCTGCGCAGACAATTTAAAAGCTGAGCAGGCCAATTCAACAAATGCGCAGCAAAACTAAAAAAGCTGCATAACTGAAATTATGATTTAATAATTTATACTCATATGCATGGTAAAATAAAACCTGCAACACCAGCAGTATTTTTCTTCAAGCAAAAAATACAATAAATATGTAGGAATGAACCAAATAATATGTATTTAAATATAAATCATGAATCATAATAAGAGTCCATTATATTTATATAAAATAAACGGGTTGAATTAAATGAAATATGTATTAAATTAAGTCATGACAGAAAGGTAAATTCGTTTTATTTTATAAACTGAATCAAATAAAATATACTGATTAAAAATACGAAACAGAATTCACTTTTTTACATAAAATAAAAATAAGCGCAAAACATTAATTTTTAACTATGTCACAATTCAGTCCCGTTTTACGTTTAGGATTTTAGGGAAGTTTTACCAGTGGCGGTTCTAGGTACTGGGCTAGGTGGGCTTAGCCCGACCTGCATTTTTCACCCAAAATATGTAAAACCGTTAAAACTTGTCAGCACAATGCGGGCAGTAAGATCTTGAGCATTCGTTGGCAATTCGAAAGTCGGGCAAAAACTGACTTGTTTCGTTATCTCAACCCCTACCCTTTTATAAAATCAGGTTTAAAAAAACAATACTTATTTTACTACCTGATAAGGGTTTTATTTGAATGGCAAAATCACTAATTACATTCGCTTATAATTTTTCACACTATCTTACATCAAAGAAAAAATATAAAGTGGCTAACTTATTCTGGTAGGGGACTGTATGTTTTAACAGAACGATATTCTATTCATAAATCAGGGTTATTACAGTTTAAAAATTTCTTTGTGTTTGGATAGTTAATTGTATTTTAGTGCGCGCGGGCCCAAACTTTCGCGCGGCCGTATAGGTATACGTTGGTTGTGTATTATATTAGGTATATACCTGAATAAGTGTATGTCATCAAGAATCTTCATCACAAAGCAGCATATACCAACCGAGGAGAAATATTGGATTAGATAGCCTGGAAAAAGATTTCAAAAATTTATTTGCAAAACTTCAATCTTCCGTTAAATATAAGTAATCAGTGGAATTTATGATTGATGGGCATCGTTTTTAAAGCTAGTTCAGCATAAGTTTGCCGTCGGGCTCTAGGGTGACCATGATGTAATATATATTTTTTAATAATAAATTATCCATAGTTTTTTTATTGTATTATGTCGATTTATTGCACATATTTTTTTATTAAAATATTGAAGATTGTAGCATACGAATGTTCAATATTTAAAAACTAAAACTATCCATTATAGTATGAGGGCCGGTTTTGCTCACAACTATAAGAATATCTTTTTTTCCTACCTCTACTCTGTATTGAAATTATGTGTGGGGTCCGCGAAGCGGATACCTAGTTTCCTGTCTAAATTTCTTGCTAGAGTGGGTACAGACTAAGTCAAGGATGGTGAACCTTTTTCGCAAGTGGGTCAAATTTTAATTTAAAAAATTTTAAAAAATCATGTCGCGGGTGACATAGATTGAATAATTAAGGCTTTAAATAAAAACAATCATTTCTAAAAGTTCAAGCGGGTAAGATAATTTCTCGCGGGTCCCCTGTTCGCCATCCCTGGACTGATTCTTTATTTCCCTTTCCAGTATGTGACTTCGACTTCGTCGACAATGAATGTGAATTCTATAAATGTATTATGTAATGTAAAAAAATGCACTGTATACAGAAATTTCGATCACACTAAGTAGGTACTATCTAAAAACATTAAAAATTGAATTAATCAATAAATATTTACCTAGTCAACATTCTCGTGTATTTTTTTATGTAGTTATACACATTTACAACCACTTCTTTAGTTTAACCGCACAGTGCTTTACCTCATCCTAATTTCGTTACTTCTGATATTATATTATGGTCACCCTTATTTTCGAGAACAAAAAAGCGACCCTTGCGTCTTTTGACCAATCACAGAAGAAATACAACTACACGTTCTGTGTATTATACACAAAGCGTATCAATGTAATAAAACGGCAAAGTTAGATAAATCCATCTCTACTACGTGTTATTTTATTTTTGTTCAAACAGGGGTGAGATGGAGGGGCTTCGCAGGGGCTCGAGCGAACCCCTTGATAAATCAAGAAAAATAACATTCTCATATGTATGCGTTTTATAATGTATAAATATGGTGTACAATTAGTATTTCTGACAAATATAATATCTACAACTGTTTCAGTATAAAATTTGAGACATGAATATAGGCGGAAAGAATAGAACCTATTTCTGAGTCAATCTCAGCACTCTTCATTCGTGCAATCTTGTGTAGATAAATACATTTTCTCAAAAATGTTCACTCATGTCAAAATCTCAACGATACAATCAAAAAACTTGTGGATCAAACAAACCAATAAGCACAGCTATTTTCTCAGTTAAGTCAAAATAATTTATCTCACTTGTTCATCGGCGAGTGAGGGTTGTGTGATAGAGATAGAGAAACATACACCGCACGCCGATTTATTACTTGTATCTTTGTAAATCGTTCATTTTTACATATTCTCAGAAAATATAAGATAATATAATATGTATAACATACCAATAAAGAAGTAATGTGCAGTCAAAAGCTCATAACTCCAGACCTTAATTATTAACATCAACCATTCTCTCGTAGATAAACATATAAATGAAGCGGCCAGATAACGTGAAAATTCGGACCTGGGTCTCATCCAGCATATGTAATGAAAAAAACAACACAAAGCGCCCAACGCTGAAAAAAAATTACCTGAAAGAAATAAAACTAGTTATAGCAAATAAAAATGTTACTTGTCATAAAGCCTCTAATCTAGATAAATTTAAAAATAAGCAATGGTAAAATACATTTTTCTTTTTAATTATCTGAATAGTAAAGCTACTTATTTCTTAATTTACTTCTGGGGTATATTCAGGACATAGATTCATTTTCAAATAAATTTGTTATACGTACATGTCCAATCCATATATTCGATCGATATTTCCGCTATTGTCGATTTGGGTATAAACGGAAAGCAAACACATAGACCAGTTACAACTGTACTGTTATTAATCAATGCTGTCTCAAAGCGATAGTTGCCTGGGATAAAGTCTCCGAATTCATTGTCTTCATGAACTCTAAGGGACCCGCTTTCCAGCATTTCGTATTCGGATCCGTTATTGATCCTATCTCTGCGAATAAAAAACCGCTATAAGTTAAAGTGACATGAAACATTAAATACAAATTACATATCTTTTCATATGATTTTCCCAGTATTTTCAACACAGTCAGTTTTTCATACTTTCATACTTTCGATGATTCGGCGGTAACTTTGTGGAAGTTCATTTTAATATTAAATAAAAAATAACTTAGATTATTCCACGTATTGTGTTACAAAATGTGACACGTGTTTTGCCTCTTTTAGAGGCATCCTCAGACAACTAATTTCGCAAATGTTTGCTTAAGTACGAATGATTTTAATTTTACTATTCTGATATATTATAATAAAAATCAAATAAAATGGGATGCAAGGAGGGGATGATAGAAAAACAAACAAACGATAATGGTCATACAAATGACATTTACATTAAGAAATGATTATTTAATAAGTTGCTTCAATTAGGACGGGTTAAACTGTTAGAAAATATATTTAACAGTCTTGAACCACCTGATTTATTCAAGATATTATTTAATAACAGGTTTGTTGTTAATCAATGTTGTTTCCATGCAATATTCGCATGGTGTAAATTTCAAATTATTGCGTTTAACATGAATAGCCCCATTTTTAAACATAACACATATTTAACTGACCATTTCTCACCGCTAACCGTGAAAAAAATCGCTGCATGTAAATTTGACATGAAAAACACTGACACATACGATATGTCTTAAAAAAAATGATTTGTTATCGGTGGACTTTTCGGAAGCTTCGTAGATATTTATTTTCGATATAAAACTAAAATCAAAAACGTTGCTATCCCATTAGGGCAGTAAAACACCTGACCAAATTCAAAGAAAGGAAAAAACAATTTTTCATCAAAGTGGTAGAGTATCGGAAAAATAGAGCAACCTTACACTAATAGCACCGAGGCTATCTTGTAGTATATTTTTGAAAACTTTAAATGAAAAACATAGGTTTTCAAAAAAAAGACTCCATGTTAATACTAAATTGTTATCAAACTTCTTGGATTTTACGTTATACAACTGTATTGATTTGTAAGAGAAAGAAGTTTTAATTAGTTCAGTGATTATACTAATTATTCACCACAATCTTAATTACTTCAAAATTATTTGTCATTAGATAGACAAGATGATATAGTGCGTCAGGAAGAGATCTTTTTTCAAAAATGAAACACCTTAACCGCTGTTTCGAAAAATGTGTGCGCTGGGTCATCCATATTTGATGTTAATAAGAATTTTGTATTCCCAATACTTAACATACCATAAAAAAAGAGATGAAGGGTTTCTCACAAAGGCTTTTATTATATATCCACTTCACACGTATACCTATAATGCGACTTGCATTATAGGTAAACCTTTTCACCGGTAAATCGACGAAAATTGACCTTCAGTTAATTCCGGTAAATACGCAAACTAACCGGTAATTATTCTATTACTAATGAAGGACATAGAGGTCTGCACGGGCCAGGGCCAGGGCAAGTTTTTGTAAAATTCATAATAATATAAAGTTTCACTACTTCACTTCTCAATAGCTCTTACAATACTTTATTCTTTTCGGACATTGACTTGCTAATTTTCTTTTCGTGTGCTGTCTGTAAATAAAAATAAAAAAACTTACTCTCCATATTTGCAAAACATCTGCATCTGCGTTGTCTGAAAATTAAAAAAAAAACAAATGCTTTCGTAAAATCATTTTCAATTTTTTTATTCTAATGTTTAAAAATAAATATACATTTTAATATGATAAAGATTAAATTATGGTAAATTTTGTTTTTTTCTGGGACATGTAGGACCTACATTGTAGGTTATAAAAAACCAAAAAATCGTGACATTCAGAAGCTGGTTTTGCCACTGGTTTCAAGTATTAGAAGAATTAATATTCATTTTTTTCAATCATTCAATTAAAAACGTTAATATATTGATTTGAAGCTTCCTTAGTTATAATCAACATGAGAATAAATATGTAGCTTAATAGTCGGTTTACACCAGAGATGCACAACCTTTACCTTCTAGCGGGCCGCATAAAACAAATTATCGTGGGTTCGGGCCGCAAAGAAAAAAATAATTTCAAGTACGTTCCATCCTTTTTTATACTGAACATATGTATGTTTCATGTAAAACAGCCTTAAAACCGTGTAAAAAAGATTAAGTGAATTTAGATAAATGAGTAATAGGTTCCATTATTACTATATTTATTTTGACCGTGTTATTTTGAAAATAAATAAGCCATGCAAAAAAATGATTATGAGTACTTGCTTTTATAAAAACCGTTTCATTGTGAAATATGTATGTTTCATTTATATGCAAGTTAATGCAATCTTGGTCTTTGTTAATTTTTAACTTTTTTTTTTAATTCGACATAGTATTCGTAAGCCTGTTTCCATGGACCGATTTATTCTCCTTCATTGAAGAAAAAGCTTGCTTATTAAATAAATGTTTTACGTGCAAAAAATATCTTTGAGAAAAAGATTTAAGGGCCGCCACAAAATTCAAAAAGGGCCGCGGTTTGTGCATCACTGCATTATACCAATTACGCAGCTGTCACAAGCATGGATACGCATGAAAAGCATGAAAACGTGTTTTGATGATTTTGTGACATATGCAAATTATGAATTATACACAACCTTGAAGTGCACGGAGACTTCTAAACTGATATTTAATTGACACAACCTAATATTAATCAAAGAAATTGTCGCGGAAAAACCTTTATTTCAGTGTTTTTTCTTGGTTTTAATTTTTTACCAGGTCATCTTTTTTAAACTTAAAATCTAAATTTATATACTTATTCGGTATTTTCAGCTTCCATCCTTTTAATAGAATGTGTGTCAAGTTATATATATTGTGATTATCGAAAAAAGCTGTTTTGGAAAATTGAGGGTTACGTCCTTTTTCCTTTCCACAGTCGATATGTAAGTGATAATTTTGTATTTCCCTGTACAATATTGTGTTGTTAATAAACTTTGCCCTTTGTGTAGCGGATTTTGATCTTTGCAAACATTTGAACCCCTTTTCTCCTCTATTCCATCTTAGGCGAACCTACAGGAAAGTTAAGTATTTTTTTTCCTACGATACTTTTTCTCCTTAGAAAGAAAAAGGGGAGTGTCAATATGTAATTTAATACATTTACATTTTTACTAACGTAATTTAATACGATGTTTGAAAAAGTATCTGGTGATTGAGGCTTGTGGAGTATTTTTCGTATTCACTATTTTTGGCATTTAAAATTGTTTTCTAACATTTATCTTTCAACATTTTTTTCTCTTTTTTACGTGTCGATTTTACTTGATCAGTCCCAGCGATGGGCTGCCAATACTTTAACAAAGGGATCTCTTTATATCAAAGAAATTCTCGGTGTTCTGGGGAAGCAGTGAGTTTTTTTATCACTACGATGGAATTATATGCTATACTTAACCTTTTATAGGACGGGGATATTTATTTGCATTTTTAATGAAAACTTGATTAACTTTCGCGGCTCGGAGACTAGAAAAATACTTCTCATCCGATGGGGGTCGTTTGGGGACCTCAGTGGTTTCCTCATTATTGGCCTTATTCTTATGAATTTCAAAAAAAAAATAGTCTAAGGGCTTTAAAATATCACTCTGCATCATTCCTCATACATTTTTTTTTATATAAAAATCCGTATTTTTTTAAATAAATAATCATATTTTAAGTTGCGCGTAAAAAAGACGTCTTCCCAGTACACATGAAATTTCAACTGACGAGTTTAGCCCAGCTATCTTACGAACGATCGCTTATCGCGTGATCGCGTATTTATATAAATTACAAAATGTCAAAACAACTATGATATAAGAAAACCTTAATTATAAACATTGTATCACCCATATTTAAATAGATATTTAAGAAAATGTGGGTATTGGGATCGCATTTCTTGAGCTTAGAACCGAAAAAGTTATAGTCAATTAATATCAGCGTCAACATCGTTGGCTACCGCTACGGAGGGCACGGGTTCGAATCCCAGTACGGGCTGTTTTATAAATTGATTTTTCAATCGATTTATGAATCTCTGTTCAAAGGCATGGATGTATGTGATGTCTTGAATTCACCCCTACCACCCATCCTATCCTATGAACGGGGCGTATCGAGAGCGATTAGCTAACCACTAGTCCTGTTCTAGCCCTTTCCTTCTATTCCTACTCTCTTTCGAAAAAGAGAGGTTGAGCAACTGAATAAAAAGCAGTTCTCGTAGAAACATTTATGTTGAGATAAACTCCATTAGGAATCCATATGCTCCATATGGGGAGCGGACATGGTAAAAAAATAAAATCATTTATAAAATTTGACAAAACTGCTCTTAATATAATTGTTGTTAATTCATTTAAAATTTCAAGTTTAAATATAATGAATCTATTAAAACATAACGGAGAATTCGTTTAAATATCAAATTCCACATAAAATATGCATTCATATTTTCCACAAGTAACATGTATTCAAATTCACAATATTCGTAAGCAGGTAGTGGCAAGTAGTAATGTAGTAATTATAAATGAGTATTTTTTGAGGAGCGCTTTTCACAAAACTAGCCATCTTGGGCCGCTCCCACCGAACCAACGCGGCTGTTTGCGACGGTTAGGAGATTTAAACAGCAACGTTGGAATTAAAAATAATAAAAACACTCAAGCATCGAAATAATAAAAACCAGCAACCTATCTTGAAAAGCAGACGATTAAATAGGGCCGTTAGTGAAAGCGATAATAAGTAATCATTATTGTCAATGTATTTTTAGTAAATACTCTAATATATATTTTTTTATTGCTTAACAAAAAAAAGAGGATAATAATATGTAATTACCATACGTGGTAATAATAATACCAACTCTTTGGAAGTTTATTTTCAATATAAAATTAATCGCCTGCTGTGGCCCAGTTGGTTAGAGCTTGCTCTACCGATCACGCAGGTCTGGGTTCGATTCCCGGTCAGATCACAGTGAATTTGAGAATTATTCAATTAATTCAAAGTTGTGATCGAAGACTGGGTGTTTGCGATGTCAATTCACATCATTTCCTCTCCTCCCATCCTTCCGATTCTTGAATAAATGGGTATAGCGATTAGTCAACCACTAGTCCTGTTTTAGCCTTATCCTTTTTACCCTAACTGCGACTGAGTAACAAAAAGTTCTCGTAGAAAAAAAAAACTTCTGTTGAGATACCTCCGTTAGGAGGCCACGTTGGGAGCGGACGTGAATTAAAAAAAAATGTTTTTTTTTTTTACTCCAATTGTGCTACAAATTGTGACACGTTTCTCGCCTCTTTGAGAACAGTATGGGATTTTTGGAAATTCATGACGTCTAATAGAAATGAAACAATAGGGTGGGGCTCACCAATATTGAACTTGGGGGAATTCATTACATTAAAAGAAAAAAAATACTTTTAACTAATTTCAAGTTTATTCAATATTATCAGGACCGGTTTCGCATGTCACGAGCATTTTCAACTGATCAGTCCTGATCATATTAAAAAAAGATAATAAAGTTAGTATGTCACAGGTTGCGTGATTTTTATAATTATAATTAAATACACTTACGGTTTTTTTTAAATTATAATCTAGCATTAAAAAAGAGTCATCAATTAAGAAACCTATCAAGATTTACAAAACTCTTAGCAGATTTAAAATAATTCAACTCGTAGGTAGCTACCAATTTTATCAAAATAGGTTATTGTTTCTATATGTAACATATTTACATTCAAAAATTTGTATTGGTCAGTACCTACATATTCAGTTCCGGCATACCGGCAGGGCCGGCGCTACCATACAGGCGAAATAGGCAATCGCCTAGGGCGCATAAATTGAGTAATCAAATTATTTTTATATTCTTTTTTTTTATTCGATAAACTTGTTTTCATTTCTGTATCACACTGAAGACGATATCTCCTCAATGATACAGTTAAGATACATGTTTTTAGGCACAAGTTGATAGGCAACAATAATAATAATTAAAAATATAAAGATATTAATAAAGGTTAATTAAATACATTGAATTGGTATAACTACACGTAAAAAAAATAAAATAATAATAAGCAAGAATGATAGTTAATGGCACTAATGAAACAACTTTTAATTTTGAAACAGATATGATTAAGGATTGAATGGTGAGGGGAAGGGAAGGTAAACTTTTTCTCCAAAAGAAGTAGCAAATTTCTTGAAGTGAGCGAAATTTTCTGAAGACGAAACTAGATCTGGATGCCCGATAGGACCATCACGGTTATATCTACATAACGAAAACAATATACCTCTTTCAACGGACATGATCGGACAATTCCAGAGAATATGCTCTGAATCTTGCTTGTTCTTGAAACCTGTAGCTTGGCATTAAACGCACCGTGTCCGGTGATAAATTGTGAGGTCCAGTGATCCGGAGAGAACCAGGTTGCATTCTGACGAAAAACAATATATGGGAAAAATAAATAGGTAATTCTACCACGAAGAGACTTTGACCATCGACTTTGCCAATTAGTTAAAACGGTTAGTGAGCAAAATTTTTTCACGTTAACTTTTAAAAAATCTTGTGAATCCATCGGGTGAAGAGATTTTTATATTCTAATAACAAATAATAGTTTATACTTGTATTTGTTCGTTATAATTATGTATCGTATTATATATATAATACTTCGAAAAGGGTAGGTTGAGCGCCTGACTAACAAACAGTTCTCGTAAAAAACTTCTTTTGAGATACCTCCATTAGGAGGCCATGTGATTCACATTGAGAGTGGACATGCATATTTAAAAAAATATTCCATAGTTTGTTAAAAAGGGGACGCGCCAAATAACCTTGCGCCGGTACTGCATACCGGCATGTTTGCGTTTTCAAAACCGGTGTATCGTCATTGAAAGAAAATCATGTGGTTTTTTAACTTCCGATGGATATAAAAAAAAAAAACAAAAAAAGGGAAGAAATCAATGACCGACCTATTTATGTACCACTGCACCACTGATTACATTTAGCATATACAGCTTTTAGCTCTGTTCTTCTGCGTTGCCATTTCTATTGAAATGCTCGGTTAAAATCCAAAAATGTTTCAAATTATATGCGTACACAAGTAGTTCATGAATCGACTGTTAAGCGTTAAGGGCCTATAACGGTCGGTCGAAAAGTACCAAAACGCAACCTAAAAAATTGGATATTAGAGCTATACTGAAGAATCAGAATTGCACTTAGAAGAGGAGTTGATTAAAATATCGAGCAACAGTTAGTTAAAATTTAAATTCAAACACGGATACCAAGAGTTCTGGTTATAAAAGTTATATTTCATGAAATAATATTCAAACATAACATTTGTACCATTAACTCATTTTAAATTCTTCATTGTCTATAATAAATATTAAAAATTGTCTACAATAAAATAAATATACAGACAATAACAAATACATGAAGAATTTAAAATGAGTGAATGGTATAAATGCTATACAGACCCTAAAATAGCATAAATTTTCTTTCATTCCTTCCCACTATTCTAGGAATAAATATACACATATATAAATTCGAATCCTCTACTCAATTACACATACTCAAACAAACCTTTTGCCACTTATTCCGTTTTGCTTTCAGGTGATTCATAGTATATACCTTATTGACAAAGATCCTCACAAATAAATATGATCCAAAAGCCCATATTATTGTTCAATAATTATGAAAAAATAACTATTACCTCATTACACATCATAAAAAATTATGTAAATTTTAAATGCACTTAAATAATATAAGTATCGAATATTGATTTAGTATTTTGTTAATCAAAGACATTGAGGCATCATATTTATTCTAAATCAAATTCGTGTCAAAAAAATTTAGTCATTTAAAAAATCTGTGATCATTTGCCGCTCCCTAGGACTTGCCGCCTCTGCCTACTCGCCTATGCCCTGACATCAGTCTAGACTAGAGAATCCAATCCCGGGATCCCGTCCATTTTTCAATACATTTCAATTCCGGGATTAGAATATATGATCCCGAAATTTCGGGATTGGTTTACTTATCAAACAGAAACGTGTTGGTTTTCAAGTCGAACGGAAGTTCATGCACATAATAAACAAAGCTCATTCTTAATTCTTTGCGATAACAATTATCGCTAAAGAAAAAGTAATTTGAAACCAAGCATACTTTAGTAAATTATATTTGAATGCATTTGAAGATAACAAAAATGATATTTATTGTTAAGCTTCAAATTGCAATATTTTTTCTTATCAATATCTTAATTTTTATTTTTTATTTTGAATATCATAATGAATGTTATCAGATATCAATGACTGTTTCCTTTTGGGTGACTTATTGTTCTATTTTTATATGTACATTAGTTTTGTAATACAACACATTTAAACTAAAGTTTATTTCGGTAAGTTTCTATATGAACAATATGATAAATATCAGTGGCGTGCGAAGAGGGGAGGAGAACAATAACTTCAATTTTTAAATTTAATTTCAATTTTGAAAAAATATTTTATTCGACGCTCCCTCCATCTTACAAAAGTCATCAATAGCCGCATTTCGTTTAATTTATTGTATAAAAGATTTTTCAACTAATATTATTGCAAGAGTTAAAAATCTATTCTCACTTTGACTATTTCTATTGAATGTTTTTATTATTTTCATTGTAAAAAATGATCTTTCTACAAAAGTACTTGTCGCCGGATATGGTAATTATAAAAATATTTTTTATTGGTTCTTTGAACAATAAAACCGTATACTAAATGGCGGATAAATTGATGATCTTGTATTAACTTTGGGCATAGTTTAAAATAATATTTAACTTATTTAGTATTTCATTTTTATGTTTGTATTTTTTATATACATTTACTTTATTTAAATAATTAAGAATGTATGTCCACGATAATTTAAGAACTCTTCAATCTTGCAGTCTGAAGTAGGTAGATACTTTTTTCAGCTATCGACATTAATTATTTTAAGTTATATTGCGTATTTTTACATAATGTATGCATATTACGTACGTTTAATAATTATGGCACATATTTTTTTTACAAGTTGTTAAAAAAATCCACTTGTTCACCTGTACGTCGCGAATAACTGAGATTAAGAGAGCTTTTTGATAAGGTATTGATAGCCCACATCTGGTTATATCATGTAGAATAAATTGCTTAATTTATTTTTCACCAATATTATTAATTTGTATTTCTTAAAAAAAAATGTACTGATCCCGGGACCAGTCCCGGGATCCCGGGATCAACATTTTGGCTCGGGATTGGATTCCCTAGTCTAGACAGCTAGCAACAAGCGTGGGGATCGTTTCGTGTAGTATTTTTTCATGAGGGCATTGATCCAATGCCACACTGACCGGCCGCCACTGCATAATACTAACCAGTAAAATTCATGCCATTAAACATGTTATAAAATTTGGTAGTCCACGGCTCGAGATTGCCGAGCAAAAAATAAATGACGGAATCACACTTCTGTTTGATATTACTATCTCTCACTTCACCTATTAACTATTTCACTTTTGCACTTTGAATTTAATGTGCAATATTTAGGAATGATTTTATGTTTCATACAACTCTGGTAAAAAACGATATTTTGAAGTATTTAATTCAGCAAGCCGCGAATGGCGCGGCAAAAATGACTTAAAGATTCTCACTTATTCTCTTCTTAAATTTAAGTGCAGCTGGACTTGATATTACAGTAGCCTCCCGCTTAAGTACGCAAAAAATTTGGTACGCATCCCGGTTAAGTACGCATGAAAAATGGCAAAAAACTTGGATCAATATTTATTATGCAAAAAATTAAAGAAAACTGAACACAATTATTTTATAAAATGGAAAACAGTTAAGATAACAATTAACTATTATACAAAGAGAAAAAAACAATTTTACATTTTTATTTAGGTACAAACATATCGTAAAGTGTCAACTGCACATTGTTTTTATTGTTTGATTTTTTTGAAATTGATGCTTTTTTTTTTTGAAAGTTTTCAAAAGAGCATAGAAGATCGTTGTAATCAGCTCCTGTTGCATTTTTAACAAGTGGGCATAAAAGCTGATTTTCTATATTTATTGCCATTTCACACAAGTTGTCAAAGCCTTCAAACTTGACTAGACATTCGTTGTTTTCCATGAACGGGTGTAAGGGTCATTATCTCGGTTTTGGCAAAAGAGTTTGCGATTGTCTCTGCTGAGATCGCGTCCCATGCCTCCCTAACAAAATTGGCAGTATCTAATAAATGTGCTGCATTTCCATATGCAACACCAGCTGCACCCCTTGAAAGCTGTTTTCCTTGAACTGCTTTGATGCTTTTTAAACCATCATCCATTTCATAATAGTTAAGGACTTCTTTGAGATACAAATATTTATATCGCTTTTTCAGGGCTGCAATAATTCCCATATCACATGGCTGTTTCCAACTTGTGCAATTAGGTGGGAAAAATGCAACCTCCACATTATCTCGTTTAAATGCCTCAAAATGTCCTGGTGCATTGTCCATAAGCAAAAGAACTGGTCTTCCTGTTCTCTTTTTGATTTCGGGATAAAAAAAACTTCATTAAACCACTTCCAACAGGTTGCCACATCCATCCAAGCTCTTGATTGATTAAAATATTTAACCGGCCATTCTCGATTTTTGATGCATGCTGGACGTTTTGGTTTCCCAATAATTGTGCAAGGGATTTTGTGAGTGCCTGTTGCATTAGCACATACCGTCAAAGAAATGCATCATATTTACCATATTGCACCATATGTTTTAATGTAAGTGGGAGAGGTGCAGAAAAGAAAGGGGGCGGTCCTTAAAATACGTAAGTACGCACCTCCCGGTTAAGTACGCACAATACCCTTTGAATCAATATGCGTACTTAACCGGGAGGTTACTGTAATAACATTTTTGCGCTTTTCCGCATTACATTACAGACGATACTGCCGAAATTTCAATATACACTGGATCGACAGGATTTATTTTGGTCTGCACCGCTGTTATGCAAATTCTCAAATTGCGCTCAGAATTATATAATGACGACACCCTCAATATAGACCCCATCGATGATAACAAAACGAGGTAAGTAAAATTAATGTAATATGTACACAAAAAATAAACTTAAAACAGATTTTTTAATAACAATGAACACATGCAATAATAACAAACATAAGTCTTCATTAGATTCTAATCTAGTCGAGACATTTCGCCACTGTTCTGGTAGAAGTTGGTAAGTAACAAATTGATAGCGTACATATTAAAAATCTGAGATTATGGAATAAATTATTATTTACCAATATTTTATGATATATAGATAATAAAAATATCAAAATATAGATGCACCAGTGCCGCTCCGACGCGAATAAGAGTTTAAAATGAATAGACAGAAACAATTGCCTGCCTTTTAACCAGTATTAATTATAATTTATAATGCAAATAAATGCTCCTTTTGGCAAACTGGTATAATAAATGCACCAACTGAGTCATTCTAGACCAATAATTGATATCATAGAAACATTTTTGTCTATTTCGTTACTTTTCTGAAAGATGACCAAATTTTCTATCGATTGGAGCGATTTACGTCCAGACTCCAGTCCCTCATAATTGTGCGCGAATGTTATCAAATAGCGATTAGTAGTATTTATATAAATAACTTTTTAAAGATTTTTTTGTTGGATTGTATGGGAAAATATCGAAAGAGTCTGTTAGACAAAATAACAAGCAACTGGCCACGCAATGCGTTGAAAATGGCGACCACCATAATAAATTATTATTGTACAGTTTTTGAAGGAGTGATTCATAGAGAAGCGTGGGTGGTAATCTGGGCATAGTATTTTTTTTTTTTTTTTGAGAAGTGTCAATATCAACGTAGATATATTGAAGGTTTTTATAGCTACTTCACTGACTTTGATAACGTACTCTACCAAATCATCAAATCAATTTATTGAATCGAATAAGTTTCGAGCCACACTATAGTCACTTTCTCACGTTGTAGATATTAAATACAAAACTTCCAGTTTAATTAAATTTATATTTTCTATGCAAATCATTATCTATATATCTATATAATGCAGTAAAAATATTTTTATCAAGAGATATCGGAGATCCAAACTTAACCGTTCGTGTGATTAAAAAAGTATTTTATATTTAAATCAATTATACGTAGATTTATTTATTTAACGAAAATCTGTTTATTAAGCTGCCCATCAGAATAATTTATAAAAGCTAAGTAACAATGAAACCGCCGGTCATCGTTCAAGGACTTTTTAAAAACGATTTATGCAAGAACGATCGACCGGAATTCCTTCAGTGTTTTAAAAAAACGCAAGACGGTTTATTTCACTCCATTACGGGTTAACCGCGATTTATTAAAAATACTCTATTCTTATACGTCTATGAAATAAAATGTACTTACATAAAAATATTGTAGAATAATCTACTTATGTTACAAAGTTGACCAGAATTGAAATGACTTTTTCAAATAATTTGATAGCATTAGAAAAATACTCACTAATATTCACGTCTCTCAATAGCTCTTAATTGTATATAAAAATTTGACAAATGATCCATATAAATCATGAAAATATTATTAACAAGGATACCACATCGATGTGTAGAAGTCAACACTAGAGAATCCAATCCCGGGCCCTTTTTGTGATTCCAGGATTTCGGGATTCATCATAAAATCGTGCATAAATTGGGATTCGGGATTGATAAAATTTTTGCTCGGCGATCCTGGGATTTTTCAAACAATTTCATGTCGATTTCGAAAATCCAGATACTTGCAAATTTCCCAAAATAAAAACCGCGAGACCGTTTTTTAGCTCTTCTAAGAATTTTCGAATACAAAATCCCAAGAATTTGCAGATTTACCAAAATTACAAGCGTGAAAGCTTTTTTTCAGCTTTTCCAAATCCCGGATAAGTACTATTAATGGCGAATGAATATAAACACAGAATTGGACGGGATCCCGGGATTGGATACCCTAGTCCAGGGATGGCGAACCTTTTTCGCAAGTGGGTCAAATTTTATATTTAAAAAAAACATGTCGCGGGTCACATAGATCGAGTAATTAAATTACATTGTTACACCAGGATAGACTTATTCGAGATGGCGTCTGTTTATTTTTTAATAAATGGAAGCTTTAAATAAAAACAATTATTTCTAAAAGTTCATGCGGGTTAGATAATCTCTCACGCGGGTCCCACGTTCGCCATCCCTGCCCTAGTCATATCTTCAAGCAACGTTTTGTGAATTTTACAGAATAATAAAAACGATTTGTATCGTAATAAAGCAAGATTATTTTATATGTACGAAATTGAAATCATAGTGTTTATCGCATGACGCAGGTATTTGTTTTTTAGAATAAATATAATAAAAATATTACATGTAAGGAATATTTTATTATGTATATTATAGAATAAATAATAACACACAAAGTCACACAGCGACAATTCGAATCACTTTTAGGGTGTTCACCGTCAGTCAATACTTGGTGGAAAGACACTTTATTCAAACAACAAAATACTCCATTAATTCCACTTTTAGTTATTATCATAAAGACCGGTTTCGGTCATGGCAAGCGTTAATTGATAATATTCGTCATGAGCGGAACCGGTTCCGATTCAAATATTTACAAAAATTGGATTATATACCTTCTTATGTGGTATCAGTAGAGACTGAAACTTCTTCACATTCAATTAAATTTTCACTAAGATAATAAAATTATGTAAACATACTGTGTATGTGAATTTTAAATATTAAATACCTATATTAATGATATTTCTTTTCAATACAATCAAAGATATCGGTCCTATAAAAGTACAGCACAATGTTTTTTAATTAATAAGCCGAAATACGAATTAATTGATAAACTGTTAATACACAAAATATACATTATAATAAAATATTGTGCTTGTTTCCATTCTGAAAAATATTTGGCAAAATTGACCTAAGACTGAGTAATTCATTAGAATAAAACAATGATTTTTATATTTAAATGTACGGAGTAAGTATTCTATGCACGAAGTAATCTATGTGCGAAAGGTTATGTGTGCGGAAGAATCTAGTTCGGTAGAATCCGTTCACCTTGTCCAATGTTACCGGACTAAAACATGCCCACGAAATGGAAGAAATATACAAATACCTGGCATTAAATCCTGGATGTTATTTATTATTATATAAATTGATACGCTTATATCTTAAACATCATGCCGTTGAATGGCATTGAAGGCTCTGCAAACTGTTTTTGTTATGTTAAAAGAGATGAGATAAGTGAGGAATTGTGAATAAAGGCAGCACATGTTAATTTTATTGAATTATCAAAATGATAATGCACTTATTTATTAGTAGGTTCCTACATAGTAAATATATATTATATATATTGTACAGTGGAACCTCTCATAACGATTTTAATTCGTTCCAGAATCTTACTCGTTATGCTAGACAATTTTTCCCATATAAAACAATGTAAAATACAATGATGCGTTCCATGACGGAAAAAAATCGTTTTTTTTTTTTTTTAATTTTTAACGTTTAATCAAATAAAATTGCATATTTATAAATTGTTATGGAGCGTAACAACCTGGTTAATTCTTAAATTTTTAACCTGGCTATTCAATTTTAAGACATCTAATAAGAGCAAAAAGTAAATTTTCGCAGCTACATTCTACTGGGAAAAATTGACAGTGCTGGACAAAGTTGCCACAATCGACGGTGCATATTATATAAATAGTATAAATTATAAATTAACTCTTTGCACTCGAGAGGTTTTTCCCTATGATGTACCAGCAACTCGACGGAATTTTCCCCTTTTCCGCAGGTTTTTGATGATTTTCCCAACGCTTGCAAATCTACACAATTAGTGCTAGAAACATATTATTTTTTTTAAAGTCATCGAGAAATATCTTGGAATATGGCGTAAATATATATTTTTATTTCCAACAGTGGTTCTCAACATTTTTAAAAGGAAAATAAATTTTTTTTATCGCTTTGAGTGAACTATCCAATTAATCAAGTCCGAATTTTTAATACGCATTTGTAATCACTAATAATAATTTCGTACAGATTTAAAAAAAAAATAGAAATGCATGTTTTTGATAAATAAATAATTTTGAGATGCGAAGATTTTCATCCTTGATGTTTGATTATCTTTTTATTTTTCAGGTTATTTTAGTATTTTATAAGTATGTTTTGTATTTATTGAACGGGCGAAAATCGTCTCTTTTATAGCCTATTATGTAGAATAAAATAAGTTAATTTTAAAAAAAAATCTAATTAGTGCTTAAAAAATATTTTAAAGTAACAATTATGAAAAGTTTACAATTATGCCTTGTTATTCTGTGTAATATGCCCCCCACTGAATATGCCATTTCAAAGCTAACAAAATGTGTGGTAAATAAGTTTTGGAAAAATAAAAAAATATTAAAATATTACATTTATATGTACCGTTTTTACGTTAATCGATGATACATTTTACATACAAAATATAAAAGCAAAAATAACACTATTTGTATTTTTTAAGAGATTGATATTTTACAAAACATTCTCCCATATGCATATGTGGTTTTTCTTTACATGTATCACAATAAATGTGTGTTTGTTTTCGTCCTTTCGGTTCACTTCTTTTTGAACACACAATACAATCACCCTTTTTTCTAGAACGAAGAACGTGTAACGTCTTCGAGAAGAATTCCCTTGTTTGAATGTTCCGACCAATTGATCAACCAGTTTTTTTACAAATTTTAAATGTGTCATTGGTTTCTCATTTTTATCACTTTTTTTGATCTTATACATTATATAAGAATTAATAACGCACATTCATAACCCCCAGAAAATAATTTTCTCCACCATTTGAGACTTTTTCTTCGAAAGCAATAAGAAGATGCATACTGGTCTGCACGATCGACACCTCGCATTTTTTTTGTATAATTTGTCACAATGTTAGGTTTTTTAACTGTGACTCTTGCACCACCACGAATAAATCTATCCACAAATCTTACTGTTGGTACATCACTAGTACTTAGTAAATTCACCACTCTTTTATCATTCCACGCGAGGACTAATGTTTTATCTTTCCTGAAGGCTGTTGTTTTTTTTTCAACAAATCTTGGTCTTCGTATAGCTCTTGGTAAATATTTTCGATTAGATTTGATAGTACCGGTGAGATGGCATTTCATTTTCAACAATTCATCTGCAAGAGGAATACTTGTATAATAGCGATCGGTGTACATATGATATCCTTCGGCGTTAGGATTTTGATCCAATATTGTTTTGAATAAATGCAGGGGAATTCTAGTGCTCACGGGAAGGTCTGGTCTTATTAGTTCTTTCGACGTTAAGTTCCCATAATATGGTACAATTGAATAAATGTAGCCGGTATCAGAATCCGCTAAAACGTTAATTCTTATTCCCCATTTGGTCGGTTTAAATGGATTATACGTTATAAAGCATATTCTTCCTTTAAATTTTACAACCGATTCATCAACGCATATATCTTGCCCGGGAACAAAATTTTTCGAAAACCTGGCATCTATGAACTTTAAAAAGTCACTGACCTTTTTAATACGGTTGCTAAGACTATTATCATTGGGTGCAGTTTTTTTTAGATGGAGCATCCAAAATATCTGTAAAAATCTATCCCTTGTGAATGTCTCTGAATAAAATGGGATTTTGCTATTATATCTTGTCGACCAATATTCTTACAAATTTGCCAGTGGCATTGTCCCCATATTGAATATTACACCAATGAAAGCTAAAAATTCTTCACGATTTACATCGATCAACGAGCGCCAAATTGATCTCTTAGATAATTCTTTCCCTTGTATTTTTGTATCTGCGTATTCATTAGTTTCTGTTATTATGTTATGTATCAATTCATCGGTGAAAAATAATTTAAAAAATTCTATTGGTTCTTTTATATTGTCCGAAATTTGTGGTCCTGTAGTCATCGACCTAGTTTTAAAATCTATTTTAAATGGGACATATTCTTGTTCTGTAACATCTTCCCACTCGCCATCTGAGTTAATTGTTTCTTCTGTAGGTTCTTCTATGACATCTATCCATTCGTCGTCGTCATTTACGTCATTTGTCATTTCTGTAGATTCTTCTGTGTCACTCACAATTCTTAATGAAACCCTTTTAACTGGAATTATATCACTACCACTATCACTTTCCCTTTCGGAACTTATGTCTCTGTTTATATTTTCATCATAAATGCGAAAATCTAAATCATCATCACTGCTATCGAAATCACTGAAGTTTTCTATATTATTTCTTCGTTTTTCACCCATTTTTAACGGCAATTTTTGTGCTAACCGAAAATTATAGTAGCAAACCGTTCGAACCAGTCGAGAAATCGGACTATACCGTTTCAGTTTTGCACCCACCATGATGCTGTATGTGTTTAGGTATTCGATAGCTAATATTTCATAAAATACCACAGGAGTGAGGACATATCGAAATGTATCTTTCATGGAGGTCTACCTCCTCTAAATATTCTTAGATCATATAAGTACATAACTGAATTTTCTGACTTATTTATTGTCTATGACATCATCAGTGCACATATTTTTGGAAATTTACATTGATAAGTATATAGTAAATTGCATATTGTAAATGTATTCAGTCACAATCGATTTCTTATTTACTCCATCAGAATGATAACACAACTCATTGCTTCCTAGAACACCGAGAATTGCGTTTACATAAAGCGAGCCCCTTGTAAGCGCATTGGCAACCCACTGCTGGCTATGCCAATTTATAAAACTTTGCGGGCTTCCACACAACAACTCACCAAGTTTTATCGCAATCAGATAAATGGCATAGAAAACGCATATAGACAGATAAACAAATTCACGTATTGGCAGCCCACCGCTGATTTATATACATTCACGGGCGTCCGCACAACAACTCACCAAAGTTTTATCGCAGTCGAATCAACGGTATAGGATCGCATACAGAAAAAAACAAACAAATTAACGTATTGGCAGCCCACCGCTGATATATACACATTTGTGGACCTCCGTACAACAACTCACCAAAGTTTTATCGCAATCAGATGATCGGTATAGGAATGCATACGGAAAAGACAAAAAATAATTACGTATTGGCAGCCCACCACTGATTTTTATACATTTGCGAAGGTCCGTACAACAACTCACCAAAGTTTTATCGCAATGGAATGAACGGTATAGAAACAGGAACAAATAAGACACAAATTACCAAATTAACGTATTGGCAGCCCACCGCTGATTTATGTACACTTATGAGCGCGCAACAACTCACCAAAGTTTTATCGCAGTCGGATGAACGGTATAGGAACGAATACGGAAAAAACCGACAAATTAACTTATTGGCAGCCCACCGCTGATTCATAAACCTATTCTGGCGTCCGCACAACACGTCACCAAAATTTCATCGCAATCGGATGAGCGGTATAGGAGCGCATAGGTAACAAACAAACAAACAAACAAACATTCATTTTTATATATATACATACATAGATAGATTTACGCCGCCCCTGAAGTTCACGAAATTTCAAAATACGCATTTGTTTAAATCAAATATATTTTGTATGACAATATAGACTATCTTCATCATGATTTTTTATGACAATATAGACTATACAAAATATTAAATGCGATGATTAATCTGAAAATATATTTTTCTTATTTATCAATCGTTTATACATTCGACATTCGAATATTTTACCATTTTTTGCAAAAATAGCTATAATCATTCATGTTCGATATCGCTATGTAAATTTTAAACAACAATAATAGCGTTGTATTGGATTAAATGCGGTGTTGCGGCGACAACTCGGATGGTGCCGCTGCGGAGCCTGTCGAGTTGCCGGGTCGCCCACGGTGGTGCCGCTACGGAGCCAGTGGTTCGGTGATTCTACCGAACATTACTTTTCCGAACACGAACACTCCGAACAGGAATAGCCCAAACACGAACTCTCCGGCCAAGAATACCCCGACCACCGATTCTTTCGGACTCGGAATCTTCCGCACACAGAACCTTCCGGATATAGACTACTTCGCACACCGAATACTCCGAACATTTAAATATTTTTAATAGAAAAATCATTGTTTTATTGTAATGTGGAATGTTTTATTGCAATTATGCCAAATATTTTTCAAAGTGAAAACAAGAAACGTATTTAATTTTCATTTATATAAGCAGTTTATAATTTTATTCGTATTTTGGCTTATTAATTTTGAAAATTGTGTTGTATTATAATTGTGCTGATATTTTTGATTATATTAAATGGAAATACCATGCATATAAACATTTAAAGTTGCAAATTGATTAACACAGTACTTTAAACATAATTTTATTATCTTATTGATACACATATTATACATATTTTACATTCACTTGACAAATGCAAAAATGTATACATATATAAAATTTTAAACATATTATGTGTTTATATATTTTTTATTGCAATGACTTTAATAAATAATTTTAGCAATTATTATTATTGAAAGAAATGAAAGTATAGTTGAAATTATTCTTAGATCTGTTTATTACTCTGTTTTTTGATGATTAATATTATATTCCCCCCTCCCACCCATCCTATCTTATGAACGGGGCGTATCGAGAGCGATTAGGTTACCACTAGTCCTGTCCAAGCCCTATCCTTCTATCCCTACTCTCTTTGGAAAAAGAGAGATTGGACAACTGAGTAACAAGCAGTTCTCGTTTAAACACTTATGTTGAGATAAACTGATGGCCATAGACTAGTATACTTAGGACTGTGACTTTTTCTTTTAATTTGCAATACTTCTTTGTGAATTAATGTTATACAATGACAAATGTAGGTATTATAGCTTTAAAATAGATTTTTCGTGTTATTTTTTTTAACTTTATAAAGCATCAAAAAAAATAGTTTAATGTAGTGGTTTGGTATTCAATATAAGTTTTTATTTCAGAATTAAAGTCAATTAATGTTAATGTTGAGAGTTTTAATACATGTTTTCATGTTATAAAAACGTCATAATCTCATGACAGTAGTGCTTTTAAAAAATAGTTTATTCTTAAATAGAAACTCACGATATAAGAGATAATACATATTTATTATTGCTGAATATAAACATTTGTTTTGAATTAAATGCACATAGTGCTAAAAGGTCTTTTGTTTACAAAATAAAAATGTTATTATTTTACAATCATTTCGTGCGAAAATATTGTAGATCTGTTAATGGTTACCGACAGGGATGGGCTGGAGGGGGCTCGGGGGGGCTCGCGCGAGCCCCTTGTTAAATTTCACGAAGGCCGCCGAGCCCCTTGTTAGGCTGAGATAAAACAATATTATCAGATCTACTTTAACTGCAATTTCTGAGAATGGTTTAAGTATGTATGTTACAAAACAAAAAACTTCGTTGCGTTTCGAAATTTCTCCTCAAATACAAATATTTCGGGTACATCATAAAAAAAGACCTAGACCTTTTCTATGCAATCGAACAATGGTTTGAAACTTCAATGCTATTTATTGCAACCAGATGTTATTAAATGTCCGAGACAATATTTTTGTAAACAAGCACATACTTTGTAAGTATGTTCATAAGCCATGCTGTACTATTTTACAAATGATATCTTTGTAGACAATAGTCTGTAGTTGAAATTAAAATGAAATCAATATGAAAAAAAATATTTCTTTTATTTTTTTAATAAATCCTTATATTTTATATTTATTATAATATGTAGTTTCAGTGATTCGTTCCATTATATAAAGAAGCTGGCATTTCCTGATGGTTTTCTAAATGAAAATCTGAATTTCACTTCATTAAAATATTTTATTAAAGAGTAAAAAATGCATTTGATTGTAAAGTTTATCAAAAAAATCTCAATTAAATATAAATATAAATAAAAAAATCAAAATTTGTATTATGTTAAATATATAAGGTTCGGCAATCTAATCTACTAACCAGTTTTTGTTTTATTTAATTTGTGCATATTATTTTTCGCTCTACTTTTCCATAGAATTCTTCGAACTCATTTTATTTTCATCATATGATCTTTCAAAAAAGTAAATATTGATACTGCAATAATTCTGACGAATTTTGGTATATTTAAATTCCACATAATAGTGGGTAATTTAATATATAATTTTGAATGTTTTAATTTTTTAAATTTACAAAAAATAAGATATGAAATGAATAACCAAAACTCCTGACAGGAATGTGGATGTTTACTTATTTGGAAAGAAAATTATTATGAATACTAATCAATAATTTAAAAATGTGTATTTTGCGATACATAATGTATGTTACCTATTAAATTTGTATACATCTACTTACATATCCCATTATTCGCCATTTGCTAGATTTTTTAGATAAATCATTACTGTTTGCATAGTTGGACCTTCCGATGCATCTTAAATTGTAAAATAACAGAATTCACTTACAAGAAATCTGTTGAAATAAATATATTATATTCTACGAAGATTGGACTCAAATATCGGAGCTTAGAGTTATGTTTAACCACTGATCACTTTGATGGTATAGAATACTACTTTGAGACTCATCGGACCACTAAATTATTAGTGCTAATTTTCGTACAGCATTGCTATTATCCTTCATACTTTACGCGTGCATTTCTTTTTACCGTAATAGTTAACAGTTTTGAGAAAGTTATTTTGTAAACTTTATTACTTTGTTACATCAATTCATAAGTAGAACTTCAGTCCTAGTGTTATGTTATTTAATTTGTCAGTAAGCTCAGTTTCATGTGAACGACGTGTGCTTTATACTAAAATTAACTTAGTTGTGATTGTGTCTGCGAGTAAACGTAAACAACGTAAATTAATTATTTAAATAACTTTTAAACTTAAAGCAAAATGAAAAGACAGAGTACATTGTCATTATTTTTTAAAACAAAACACTCTAAAACTGAACATTGTGAACAAATATTTAATGAACCACAAAGTTTGGTAAAAATTGTTGATCGTGTTAGTGTTGGTGATAATAATAAGCCAAGTTGTAAAAAAATATCGAATATTGTTTGTAGTGAACTTTCATTTGAAATACCTAATTGCTGGTCTGAAAATCAGTTTAAATATTTCACTGAACTGTACGAATGGTTAGAAATTAAAAACGGTAAAATCGGGTGTAAATTGTGTTTTAAAATTGCTAATTTGGGGACGGATAAAAGCAAACATACCCATATATCGAACGAGTGGATGAGCTGTTCTGTCGTTGCAAACGGAAACTGTAAGGAGACGCAGCAGGCATCTCTGAGGAAAAAAATGAAAAGGCATTCCATATCTGCATCACACCTCAAAATGATTGATATTTTAGAAGAATCAAAAATAAATCATTTGCCTTCTTTAATTGACAACATGAATTCTAAAAATATTCAAACCACCATAAATATTTTTAATGTAGTGTATTCTCTAGCAAAGAAAAATAGACCTATGTCGGACATTGAATGTGCTTTAGAATTACAAAAAAAAAATGAGGTTGATATTGGTTGTTGTCTTCATTCTCGGTATTCTGCTATTCGTATCATTGAACATATTTCTTCTCAGATACGTAGGAAACTTTTTTTTAGCGTGATCAGTGATAATGCCAAAATATGTATTATTATTGATGAAGCTTCAACTATAGCGAAGAAAAGTGCTTTAGTTATATATTTAAGATGTGCAATTAGTGTCGCAGAAGATCCAATAAAAATATTTTTAGATCTGGTAGAGCTTTCTTCTACAACATCGAGTGAAGTATTCAATACTTTAATTAAATGCTTAAATTATCATGGATTTGACAATGATTTTTTGCAAAAAAATTTAATCGCTTTTTGCTCTGATGGTGCTAGTACAATGTTAGGTAGAAAATCAGGAGTGTCTCAAAGATTAGTACAACTATTCCCAAATGTAATTGTGTGGCATTGCTTAAGTCATCGACTACAGTTAGCGTTGGATGATTCTATAAATGACATAAATGAAGTGAATCATTTTAAAATATTTTTGGATAAAATATACTCAATTTATCATCAGTCATGCAAAAATCAAGCAGAATTGTATGAAATTGCAGAAGAATTGGAAATAGAAATTATTAAAATGGGTCGCGTACTAGGACCACGTTGGGCGGCATGCAGTTTATGAGCGGCAATTGCTGTGTGGAGAGCATATCCTGCTTTATACGCTCACTTCAGCAACAATAAGAACTTTACAGGAATGGCGAAACGAATGGCCAATATTAATTTCATTAATGATTTAGCGTTAATGATTGACATTTTACAAGAAATATCACTGTTGTCAAATTCATTACAGTCACGCACCACGACAATAACGAAAGCAGACAAATTTATAAAACGAACTATTAGAGCCTTAGAATTCCTAAAAGATGATATCGGAAAATATGAAGATGAAGTATCTAAATTGATTAATTCTGACGGATATAGTAAAATACCATTTGAAACAAAAGACAATAAAAAAACACCGTCATTGCCCAGAAAAAGATTACTTCAAAGTGTAATCGATAACCTTAATGCAAGACTTTTATCCACAAATCACTTTAATTTAATTTCTCAAACTAATCGTTCAAGTAGTCAAGATTATAAAGATATATTGGGACTTTTTGATTTGTTAGAACCTTCTTCTTGGGACTTTGAAAAAATAGTATCACCTTGGATAGATGGCGAAAAAAAATTAAACATGTTAAGCCAAATTTTAAAATTTGAAGTAGAAATAAACGATTTCAGAAATTTTGTTGATGCAAATTTGGGATCAAATCATCGCATGTCAATGCCGGAAACAATCTGTCATGCTAAAAAAATTATTAATACTATTTCCATCAGCAGTGCTGAAGCTGAACGAGGCTTTAGTGTTATGAATGACATAACAACAAGTGAAAGAAATAAAATTTCAATCGAGCATGTGTCAAGTTTAATGACGATTAAAATAATAGGGAAACATTTATCAGATTGGGATGCCTCGCCATATGTGAAGACTTGGCTCGAACGACATCGTCTACCTGATGATACTAGAATTAGGAAAAAACTAGAACTTGAACCATCAGTGAATGAAAAAGCTTTGTGGAAACTTTTGTGACTTGTTATTAATTAATATGTGTTTTATAATGTATAAATATACGTTGTGTAAATATACAATGAACATTTGATGTTTTTGACAATTTTCTGATAGTTGTATATTTCATATATTATTTATTATCTACGACGGCTTGAGTGTAAAGTTTTAAATATGGAATTGGTGGGAAAATAATAGTATCTACCTATGTCTGCGTCAATTTTAGAACTCTTCACTCTTACAACCTAAGGTAGGTAAGTACATTTTTCAGTTATTGATATAATATTAATTATTTTTATTATATTTATCATTGTGACATCATATAGGTACAATTAATTTAATTCGATTGTTTTAATAATAATTGCGTATAATTAATTGTATTGTGTGGAGTGATAAAAAAAATTCGAACCTTTTCCGGAAAACCGCGAATTTTCTCTGAGATTAAGCGAGCCCCTTGTTAAGATTTTGGCAGCCCACCGCTGGTTACCGACCCTTTTTATATAATACTTCAACGTCAGCAGATTAATACCTGAAGGGGGAAACTTAAACTATTAAGTACGTTTGATCCACTCCGAAGAAAAAATGCGTTAAGAGTACTCGAAAAAAATGCTTTATTTATTTATTTAACATTGCCTAAGATTGACAAATTATAAATTTAAGACTTTTACAATGAATAAAAAAAACATTACATATTTTCATATTAAAAGCAGTAGTAAAAAATGGCAAGAATGCCTACTTATAAAAAAACAAATTCTCCAAAAAGAAAGCTCGCCACGTTGTTATTCACTAGAATCAAATAAAAATTTTGTTTTTACTCACAAAGTTGGCATTTACTTAAATCATAGTTCTGACGATGGCGAAAGCCGAAATAGCACAAAAAGAGTTCTTGACGATTGTTCTTCGAGATTTTTTCTTGACGTTATGCACTCGAAGGTGTAATAAGCCAACTTAAAAGAATTGTTTCAATTTCAGTAGTAAGTTATTTTTTATTGACTGAGGGTTTTTCGTATATTTTGATTATTTTTACTAATAGTAATACTACGCACAAAAATATAAGAACATTTTTTGATATTGGGGTCAACCTAAAAAGAATATTAATAATTATTACAGGAAGAATTTTTATTTATTTTCAAAACGCACAATTAAAAAGTGTGAATGAGCTGATTTATTATTACTTTTGATATATGTATATTTTTAGTAACTATGTATTACTTTTGATTTTAATTGATCGAGTGAAAGAATCGAAATGCCGAAATGCTTTCACTTGAGAAATATTTTTTTGCAACAAATAATAAAAATATATGTTTGCAAAAATTTAAGGAAAAATGTCTTCTGACGAAATTAAAAGAACTTAAAAATATTTAATGGTTAATATTTTGAAATAATATATATGAAAAATTGTGTACGGCGTTACTAATCAAAGGGTTAAGATTACAGCATGTAATTTTACCTCTGGCTTTTTGGCCATTCTCACAGACCGTCCTGCACATGGGTTTTCGAAAACACTAAAATAGTTAAGATATGATTGGCAAATAAACAACACGTTTTGCTTAGACTTTTAAATATTAGTGTATAAATAAACCGATAAAATAGAATAGCCAGTCTCTGTAATTTAGTAGTAAGAGTGTTACTCTAGCGGTCATGTGGGTCTGGGTTCAAGTCCCGACATTGTCAATATGTTAAAGATCTCTTTTCTAGATTTGATTTTATGTGGCTTGAAAATCTGATACCTTGACTGTTAACTTGAATGATAGATACATTATTAAATTTGTTATGTAAAATATTTTTATTTTAATTTTATTATATTGAAATAAATATATATTTTGTAAACATTTATATTGTATATGTATATTTTGTTTTTTATTATATTGAAATAAATGCATATTTTGTAAACTATTCATATTTGGATTTTAGATCTACCATGAGTCGACCTTTTTAGACAGTTGACACAATGATCGCTTGCTAACATATTTAAATAAATAATGTAGCTAAAAAATCTCATTTTTGTATATTTATGTTTGTATGTACCTATATGTAGTTACATATTGAGTTTAATGAAAAATCCTGTTAATGCTAATAAATAAAATGTCTTTTTTCCTTCTTATTTAGAAATATATTATATTTTTTTGATAAAACTGTTTTCATGGTGTCGTGATTTGTTTACTACACAAATGTGTTGATATGTACTCTTAAATAAACAACATTACTCTCTGACTTCTATTGATTCATAAATCTAAAAAATATTTATAATCATCCCAACACTAAATCCACATAGAAATGGAATTTTTCAGTAAAGTAAATCCAATCTTATCAGAAGAACTAAAGTATTTTAGTAAAATTATTGAGCTTTTACACCAATAAATGGACGTTAAAATTTTGTTCATGAGATTATGACGTTTTTAAAACATCAAAGCATGTATTAAAACTCTCAACAATAACGTTAATTGACTTTAATTCTGAAATAAAAACTTAAATTGAATACCAAACCACTACATTAAACTATTTTTTTTTGATGCTTTATAAAGTTTAAAAAAAATAACACGAAAAATCTATCTTAAAGCTATAATACCTACATTTGTCATTGTATAACATTAATTCACAAAGAAGTATTGCAAATTAAAAGAAAAAGTCACAGTCCTAAGTATACTAGTCTATGGCCATCAGTTTATCTCAACATAAGTGTTTAAACGAGAACTGCTTGTTACTCAGTTGTCCAATCTCTCTTTTTCCAAAGAGAGTAGGGATAGAAGGATAGGGCTTGGACAGGACTAGTGGTAACCTAATCGCTCTCGATACGCCCCGTTCATAAGATAGGATGGGTGGGAGGGGGGAATATAATATTAATCATCAAAAAACAGAGTAATAAACAGATCTAAGAATAATTTCAACTATACTTTCATTTCTTTCAATAATAATAATTGCTAAAATTATTTATTAAAGTCATTGCAATAAAAAATATATAAACACATAATATGTTTAAAATTTTATATATGTATACATTTTTTCATTTGTCAAGTGAATGTAAAATATGTATAATATGTGTATCAATAAGATAATAAAATTATTTTTAAAGTACTGTGTATATCAATTTGCAATTTTAAATGTTTATATGCATGGTATTTCCATTTAATATAATCAAAAATATCAGCACAATTATAATACAACACAATTTTCAAAATTAATAAGCCAAAATAAGAATAAAATTATAAACTGCTTATATACATGAAAATTAAATACGTTTCCTGTTTTCATTTTGAAAAATATTTGGCATAATTGCCATAAAACATTCCACATTACAATAAAACAATGATTTTTCTATTAAAAATATTTAAATGTTCGGAGTATTCGGTGTGCGAAGTAGTCTATATCCGGAAGGTTCTGTGTGCGGAAGATTCCGAGTCCGAAAGAATCGGTGGTCGGGGTATTCTTGGCCGGAGAGTTCGTGTTCGGGCTATTCCTGTTCGTGTTCGGAAAAGTAATGTTCGGTAGAATCCGTTCACCGGAGCCAGTCGAGTACAAAGAGTTTTAAATAACATTACGAGGCCCGCGAAAAGTTCTGGATATTTGTATAGAAATTATTCATATAAGAAATATAAAAGTTGTGAATTCACGACAACTATTTACTTCAAATCATCAATTGTCATACAACTATCTGGTAGGGCTCAAAACGAATGAAGTTGAATAGAAATTGGAGGCGAGACGACCAGATGTTCGTTTACTCAAAAATTTCTCGAATATTTTCATTTATTGAAATTCTAAGAAGGGCAAACATTTGTTTACATTGTAATTATTATGTAACCACATAAAATGAAATGATATTCTGATTGGGTTCCAATAAGAATTTATTTGTCTTCCGGCCCCCTTAGTTTTTAAAAAGTTCGATCCGGCCTGCTTTTCAAAAAGTTTGGTGACCTCTGCTTTAGAATATTATCATTTTCTACGGACAAACGGACCGAAGAGAAATTGTTATTTAATTTGATGATATAAATAACCACAGCTCTTTTTTCTCGTAATAAAAAGTTTTGAACGGGCAATTGCCTCCTGTATCGCTTAATTATTTCACTTTCTTAATTAAATCGTTAGTAACAATATAAGGATATTGTGCTATTAAATCGTTTTTCATTTCTTTAATTACAAATTCAGTTACGAATCCATAAATATATCGTTATCACTTTTAAGGTGTTCATTGTCAATACTTGGTGGAGTGGCATAATAATAAAAATAATATAAGATTTTTAGTACTTTTTCCACAACTTTTTTTTTAACAGGACCGGTTTCGCTCATCGCGAGCATTATCAACTGATAAGAAAAATATATAAACAATGCTATTTATACAAGTTAAATTGAAATAAAAGGGGTAAGCAACTACTAACAATGAAAAGGATTTACAATTTTATGTGGAAAAAGTACTAAAAATCTTTTATTATTTTTATTATACATCGATATATGAAACAAAAAGACATAATTGACATTTCATAAATTCTCATCCGTGAAACTACGAAATCGCGTAAGTAGAAGATCTGCTGTACGAAAACTATAGCAATTCTAGTCGTGTATTTGCATAAAATTTAATATGTGAGCAAAAAAGCACTAGCATCATAGATATTTTCGCGCTACGATTTGATAAAAAAAAGTCTGGGAGCATTGATTAATTATAATATTCCCTACACGCAGTCATCCAATTTCTACACCAACAAGTTTTCAACAAAACGTTCTTCCAATATATACAAATATCATTTTTTTTATGTTCAAAACAAACTTTTATCGCAAAAGTCTAGAAAAATGTGTAGAAGCACCCCCGCCCCACTCCACCAATGCTGGGCACGCTTGTATACATCGGATTGTCGGTTTGTCGGATTTAAAAAACCGGTTTTTTGGCTAAATTTGTGACATTCGAAAACCGGTTTTCCAACTTTGTAACCGGTTGTGCCGAATTTTCCATAAACGAGCCTATAAACAAAATGACAGAAAAATTTGAATATTTTATTTGATGGGTTAAATACCATATACCCCACATCATTACCCAGCGAAAGGGTATTTTCGATATCATGAAATTTTGTTACAAAACGATCAGTGTTTTCTTAAATCATATTTTCTGAAGAATGACACCAAATAATTTCTTGTTGAGTATTATTATGTATATAAATAGAAAACATAAAAAAATTAACTTTTTATCGCTATTTTAACTTTTCCGGTTCTAAGCTCAAGAAATGCGACCCCAATACCCACACTTTCTTAAGTATCTATTTTAATATGGGTGATACAATGTTTATAATTAAGGTATTCTTATATCATAGTTTTTTGGACCTTTTGTAGTTTATATAAATATGCGATTACGCAAGTATGCGATAAGGAGATAAGCGCCCGCTTATCAGCGATCGTTTGTTAGATAACTGGACTGAACGTCGCTGAACGCATCAGTTGCAAATTATTATTTGTATTGGAATGACGTCTTTTTTACGCGCAACTTAAAATATGATTATTTATTAAAAAAACACCGATTTTTATAAAAAAAAATGTATGAGGATTGATGCAGAAAGACATTTTAAAGATCTTAGACTATTTTTTTTTTAATTCATGAGAATAAGGCCAATAATGAGGAAACCACTGGGGTCCCTAAACGACCCCCATCGGCAGAGAAGTATTTTTCTAGTCTCCGAGCCGCGAGAGTTAATTGAAATATCCATTTTTTGCAAAACTTCGATAACCGGATAAAACCGGTTTTTTCAAAAGTCGGTTTTCGTATAAGTCCTACGAGGAGTGTCATTGATTACTGTGATACTAAATGAACTTAGAGAATATCATCGATATAACGGACTAATTTGACGGTAGAGTTGTTCGTTAAATACGAGAGTTAGTTAAATAAATGTAGGTATCTGAATATTTTTTTCAAGAAATTAAACGGCAAAATACAACGTAAGCGTATTGAATGGAGTATATATATGTCTCTATTCTGAACGAAAATGCGCTGCTGCATGGCAACTGCATAGTTGTGATTTGCAAACGTCGATTCTACGTTGTCTTTTTTTTTTTTTATTCGATAAACTTTTTTCCTTTCTGCATCACTCCGAAGACGATGTCTCCTCAATGATACAGTTAAGATACATGTTTTTAGGCAATTTTATAGGTAACAATAATAATAATTAGAAATATAAAGAGATACTAATAAAGGTTAATTAAATAATTAAATAATAAATTAAATAATAAACACGGAAAAAAAAAATAATTAAATAATAATAAGCAAGAATGATAGTTAATGGCACTATTGAGACAACTTTTAATTTTGAAACAGATATAATATGATTAAGGACGTTCAGTCTACGAGCAGGACGGGATAGTTAAATTTGACATGATCAGCTGTGCCGGCGCGAGGCTATTTGACGCTCTATGCAAAGTTGATCAACGCGCCCCCCTTTTATTTTATTTTTCTGATCAGTAGGCATATAACATGTTTACAAGCGATGACACATGAATATAAGCATGTATAACATTAGCAAGATATTTATTATAAGATATCACATCTACCAGACAGTTCATTCGTTATATCCAGGGCCGGCACCACCATACAGGCGAAATAGGCAATCGCCTAGGGCGCAAACCATTAGGGGGCGCATAAATGGAGTATTCGAATTATTTTTATAAGGATTATTTTATTTTGACGATTGTATTTATTCATTATAATTCTATATAATTCGAATATTTGTTCTCGAATTCGAAATATAATTCGAGAGGTTGAGTAAGAAACAGTTCATGTAGAAAAATTCTGTTGAGATACCTCCATTAAGAGACCATATGCGTCACATTGGGAGCGGGCATGGACATTAAAAAATATATTTTATGATCTCGGGTTATTTTTTTTCATTATTTCGAAAAATAATATGGGACGATTTGTGAGAAAGAGGGCGCGCCAATAATCGTTGCCTAGGGCGCCAAATAATCTCGCGCCGGCACTGGGCTTAACCTGTACTTAAGTATTTTTAGACATTCAAGTGCACGAATGTACTTGTAACGAAGATAAGTAAATGTCCTCTTGCAATTTGGAGCATATGGACTCCTAATGGATTTTATCTAAACATAAATGTTTCTACGAGAAGTAATTTTATTCAATTGTTCTATCTCTATTTTATTGAAGTCGGTATAGAAAGAAGCACTGGGACAGTACTAGTATTTAAATAATTACTTTAACTATACTCCTTTTTTAAGATAGGATCGAGTGGGAGGGAATTTAATTAAAAACAAAAATCCATAAATCGATCGCAAAATAATTATAAAAAATGCCTGTTCTTTGACGGATGTTGACAACTCGACCGTGCACCCGGCAGTTAGTCCAATAAACAAACATACATATTAGGTTGAAAAGTACCGAAATCATTATTTAAAAATGTCCTTACGTTATTGATGATGACTTAAGATAACTAAATTGACTGAGATACTGATTTGGTATCTGAGATACTGATTTGGTATTTAAAATTTAGATTTCGGATATAACCAGTGCCGACTGGTTATATCCGAAATCTTGCTATATCGAGGGACTACTTATTGCTTTTTTTTGTTTTTTTTTTTGTGTTTACCATGTTATGCGATCTTTTTCCGGAGAAGGGTGTGATCGTTTCATCTATTGTTGCCCGGTTGCCCGGGCATGTGTGGTTCGTCTTCGTTTATTATTACAAATTGCCAAATGTTTTAATTGTACGAAGTTGTCTTGAGGTCGACCACCATACAGACGAAATAGGCAACCGCATAAATTAGGTAGTAAACTTATGTTTTATTCTCCAACACGTCGAGTATTATTGAAATCAATACCGAACCGAGTACTACAATGTTCTATGTGGACAGCTGCAGGAAAAAAGATATAGGAATTTGTATTTTGAAAACTGTAAATGTTTCCAAGATTATTTTTGTTTGCATATATCAATGATAGTACTGGCATGATATAACTACATTAAAACCCCCATTTACACTATAGTCGGGACCGTGTAATTGAGGGTAGTGTAACAAAATGAGGATTTGGTTTTTTTCCGCGGAAAAAACAAAACTAAAATTTTCCTAAGTTTTGCAAAAAAAAAATATGGACGAAATATTTAGTTTTTTGTAGTAGTAAATATCCCACACACAGACAGTCGCCCAGCTATGCGTGTATAGCCTGGCACGTGTTAAATACACAGACGCTAGCCTACATTTGACTGTATGCGCGGCACAAACGACCGTCTCTTAGTAATGACAATGGAATGCGACCGTACAATTGAGGGATTTGCGGCGAATATTTCAAGCCAGCGCGTAATTCGGAGTAGTGTAATTGGGGGTTCCACTGTATCAATAAAATATTGTTAAAAATAGTTCTTCATTGTTAATTAAAAATACATAAACTTCTATTAGAACCTTGTCCATCTGAAAATTAAGCAAACCGTCAGTGCTACAAGGTTCTAACTGAAATTCGTATGAAAGCACAGGTGGTTCAAAAAATAGACCTACGCTTTTTATATTAAAATAAAACGAATTCAATGGAAGATATCTATTGTAATACAACCACACTGCAAGAATACAAAACATCATAATGGTAAAAAATAGCATCATTGTGTTGAAGAATAAAAATAATTGATCAAAATCAAATAATTGAAGAAAAAAAGGAATAAAATTATCAAAGTATAAAAGATATTATTCAACCTATGTACATTCACACAAGTTTTGTCACTAATTACCCGGGTTTCGCCTTTCGACATCTTCAGGATTTCAGGTTGAAACCACAGATATCTTGCGACGCGCACATCGAACTACGGCTTATTGGAAATTTAAGCAATATTTCGACTTCATATTAAGACAGCATGTAGATAATGCTACGCTTAAGAGGATACAGTACCTTTTCGCCTGAAAACAGAGTAAATCGATCGTTTGCCGTCGACTAAATCTCGTGAACCGTTCACTCAAAAAAATTTTTTTTCAATAATTACATTTTCCAAACGCTTTTTTACACTATTGCATTTTTTTTTCATGAGAATAGTCATATTTTAAAGGAAACACGGCAAACACAAAAAACGGAATTTGAAAAACTGCTTTACGTTGAAATCATTTTTAGAGATTATTATAAGATACCGAAGTTTAATGTCTTAGAAAGAAATGCAGATAAAGGTTTGTTTAAGAAAGTGAATTGAGCAGAATTTCCAATTTATGTTTTGTAATGATTGTACATCCATTTGAAATGTACCATTTCTCCCACTTTTTCTGACTGATTTTTAAAGCATAATTGGATCATAAATACTTCTACAAAAAATTGGAATGATAAAACATTTTATTGTTTACATTTAAAACCAAAAAAAAAAAAAAAAATTAACAATACCAATAAATGGTAACCATTTTTCGGGGATGTCTTTTTCTTACCTACCATTCTTCAGTTTGAGCTCAGTTTGAGATGAGGCTTGGTCTAGAGTGGACGTGTCGAAAATTTCTTTAGATATTTTTAAATCACTGGTCAACGAACATTAGAGATATGAATCAAAGCAATGTATTTTTTACACTACCATAAAAAACTGTTATATATCTGTTGGGGTTAGGGTTGCGCAAAGCGCTGATAAATAATATTATTATTTATAATACAATAATGTCTTGTTCAGTCGAAATACTTGTAAAGACCAGTATTACTTTAGTTTATGGATAAGCATTTTGAAATAATTATTCGGCAATGGTTTTAAAAAGAGATTCTATTCAATATAATAGTAACAGTAGTTGAATAAAAGTCATCTAAATGGAAAAAAACTTCAAAATTATTGGAAAAGGTAATTTTTTATTAGTAAATATTTTTTACATAATATACAAATAGTAAACCATGTTTTTTGCAACCTAGAGTTTTTTTTAATTGAATACATTTTTCTACCGTCAAACGTGTTTTTATAAACTTATAATTGAACAAAACAGAATGCTAGAAAATATTCGAAATTGATATATGAAAAATATATATACATATGTATGGATACAAAATAAACTTGTGAAATATATTAATTCATACATTTAAGTCATTGTTTTGTACCACCCAACAAAGTTAGTCCGATGCAGCCGATATAACTTAACGACTTTAATTTATCTATTATATTAAATGATTGAAAACCATATTTTTTCGATAACTTACCAAATTATGTAACAATAATATACCTACAATACATTAATATTCAAATCAATCACATGGTTTGAATTACTTTTAATATTATTAGTATTGTGTTTTCTTGGCACAACCCTGAATGTTGAACTTGTATATTGGCGTAGAACTAAATGTTCCCAAACATTTATGCATTCGATATAAATTATTCGAATAATTTCTTTTGATCAGATATAATATTCATTTAGTTTCTTCCTTATTGAGTTATATATTATATAAACTTGAAGTAAAAATAAGCACATAATAAAATTTACTAATGGCTTGAAAGAATTATTAACATGGATTATGAATATTTTCGATAGTTTCGGTAGTCACTTAAGAAAAAGTCATTTTATAACAAATAAACTTTGTTATTCCACTGATCGTTTACAAATTGTAACACGTATTTGGCTTTTTCGAGAAGCGTTTTCAGACCAACTATTAATCGTCAAGCTATTAGTTAATGATGTTTACATTCATTCTAAGCAATCAGTGGAATAATTAAGTTTTCTGATAAAAAATATTGTTATTCCGCGCATTCAGTAAAATATACACACAATCCTTTTTTTACGCGATTTATTTTTTCGCGATTTTGAGTTTCCGCGATTTTTTTGGACGGCACCGTTACGCTTTTTCATACATTTTTGGTACTTTTTTACACGATTTTGGAACCGATTTATCAAATTATATGAAAATATTTTGTTTTTACGCACCACTATCTGGAACCAACGGATCATCCTGAGATTTTGGATCCTAGATTCACAAGGTCTTTAGAAATATGGAATCCGCAATACATTTTAGACGCTATTAATAAAAAAACGTAAAGAATTCACTGTGCGAAATGTTCAATCGATTTGATAAGAAGGATTACTTAACTTACAATAATTTAAAAATATCGAAGTTTTTTGTCTAACACGAAATATAAGACAAAGTTAAGATAATTTTCGGATTAAATACATAGTGAAAACTATAGCGCGAACCAGAAATAACTATCAATTGCAACTTATAATTCTTTTACTCAATACTTTTCTATTTTAATCTTATTATATCAATATTTTTTATGTTTTAATCTTTTTATGCAACAAAATTATTTTTCAAAACTGTATTCATCAATATCAATATCATAACAAATCATATTAAAACAATATCATAACAAATAGGTTATAAAAAATTAAAAATAAAAATTAATTATTTCAATATATTAGAGAAAGTTTGAGAATTTTGTATTGTATGGTTTGCTTTGCTTCTCCGAAAACCGTTACTTTATGAAATACGATAGCTTACTGTTGCTACCATGTGCATTGCAATACCTCATTACTGTCTATATACCCATTCGTGTGTTAGGTGGTATTGTTATTTTTGTATTGAAATATAAAAATGTTTTGCTTGTTTTGATACTGTAAAAATACGTATAGTGGTGGTTACCTATTTCAGTCAGTGCAATATTTATGCTGTAGGTCAAATTTAAGTTTTGCATTCCTACTGAGTCGCCTTAAGACTGCCTCATTATTACTTTAGTTTAGCCAAAAGTTGACACTTAGAACCTTGTAGTACTCAGCTCGCGTAATGTGGAATTATGTAGGTGTAAAGATAGCTTTACAAATTTTATTTAACCCATTTTTTCCCAGTGTTCCAATATTGAAACATTTTATTTTTACTTCCAATCTATTATGCATGACGCAATAAAAGTTGAGATTGCATCAGTCTACAGATAGCAAGCGTGGGGATCGTTTTGTGTCGTATTTTTTCAGGTATGAATCTGTCGAAGTGAGCATTCTTTTGTTATTTGCATCCATTACGATAAAAATACATTCGACTAGTTCTGTCTACAAATATAAAACAAATATTATAATGTAATTCAAATTCAAATTAAATTATGGCAAACAACGCAAGTCACTCACTTATTGCATATTTCAATGAGATACATAAAAAATAAGTATTATCCTTCTATGTAGTTTAAATGAATGTTCTACGATATTATAAAAAAGGAATGTCTTCTTAGGTATGTTTTGATGTTTTCTGTTGTATGTTCAGTCAATTCAGATCGCCGACAACGTCCGTGCATAATTTAATGGCTCGTAGAGGAATAGCAACGCTCACAACATAACGACGCCATTTGAAAAAATCTATCTTCGAATTCCAATAAATCTATTACTTATTACTATTTAAAAATATATACATACTTTTTAATTTAAGATTTCGACTGAAGGTGCTTGGTGGAATTTCAATATTAAATTTGAATCGTTCAAATTATGTACACTCCCACAGATTTTGACAATTACGACCCGGGTTTCGCCTTCCGGCATCTTCAGGCGTTCAAGTGCACGGATGTACTTGAACTGACGCTTAGTAAATGGGTGTTTCGTGTTTATATATTAAATAAATGTATCACTGAGTCTAAAGCCATTGCTGGCGAAAAGGATAAGCTCATGGGAATACCCAAAGATTTGAGTAGTGAGTGGTTTTAAGAAGTATATTTATTTGTTTGTCGGCAAAGGTTTTATGATATTATTTATATAGGGTAAAGAAGTGGAGATCCCGGAAGGTTTAATATTTTATTTAAAATCGGAAGGCTATGCAACTGTGCCCTATTGATTTCTACCTGAAGATGCCGAAAGGCGAAACCCGGGTCGTAAGTGACAAAATCTGTGGGAGTGTACATAATTTGAACGATTCAAATTTAATATACATACTTGATTAAAAAAATACTTCTGTTTACAAAAAAATATTCGTTATTAATTGTATATATATATATATATTTACCGTCGGCCGGACATATGTATGTATATCACGCAAGGATGAGTTTAAATCTACAAAACGTCTCATATTCTAAACTCTTCGAAAAGGGAGCGTGGAAAGACCGCGATTTCGATGGATAATCGGCGAGACACATGACTTAAGAATGCTGGAAGACAGGGATTATCGTATTGGGGTGCAACTAGGGTTGCCACTTGTCCCGGAATTGGAAGCGCTGTCCCAGATCACGGATTAGTACTAAATTTTCCTGGAAATTTAGAGCGAATTGAAGTTTTCTCGGTGAGCTAAAAAAAAAAAACGAGTTTCGGAGACAATCTGGGGAAAAAGTAGGGTAAGGGATTGAAAATTAATCAATCCCGGGAAATGCTGGTATTTTGGGCAATTCAGTAAATTTCTGGGTCTTTGGATTCGAAAGTCAGCAAATCGGACAAATGTCCCGGATTCACTTGCAAGAAATCTGGCAACCCTAGGTGCAACTGGTGCAAAACCAAGTTTAACCTCAAAGCTTTTCGTGGTGTTCCGCAATACGCAATAATTAACAAAGCTGAATGCTACTATAGACATATACTTAAATTAAGTTACAGTTTACCGTTGTTTAATAAACATCAATAGTTGAAAATGTATTTATCTATGCTAGATTGCATGAGTAAAGAGTTCCAAGATTGACACAAAAATGCGTTTTATCCTTTTCGATACAATTACATGTTTCAAACGTTATACCGAAGAAATTGTAAATATTATATTATATGTCAAAAACACTAGATCGATGTACATCGATGCGTTCTTAGATTAAGTTATAATGTATATTTATAGCCCTTGCGACTTACGACCCGCCTACGTGAATATGATGAAATGATGCCTTGTGCCTTGCTCGTTGGCTCGCATTTTCTAAAAATTTAGGTCACAATTTCAAGTTATACCATAATGAACGATTTATTAAACTTATACCAGCCACGGCTGGATTTACATTTTCAGAGGCACTGTGCTTATCACGTTTGATAGATTAAATAATTATTATCGTTTTCACTTTGAGGATTTCTCCTGATCGAAGTTATACATGTTATTAAACATATCCGTTTTCTGCGTACTAGTGTAATTATTTTCTCGAGTTTCAGACACCATCGAATAAAAGACGCACCACAAATGAAGAGGCACCAAACTAGAAAATAAATGTGTCTTAAAACTGAGGAAATTACCTTTATTCAAAGACAATTGTTAACATGACGGTTCAGGCATCCATATAATAATATAAATATTAGAAATTTTGTAATTTTTTCGATAGTACATCAATATCTTCCAGCGTGGCACCTGGTCCGCCAAGCCAATTGTTTTAAAATCTAGCCCTTTCCAAAAAAGTTTGCCGAACACTGCCATATGCGAAACTGAGAGCACTGCACCATGGAGTGACTGAATTCCAATGCAATGTTTTGTACTTTGGAATATTATTTTTATCATAGTAAATATTTTCATGAGAATTAAATGACCCAAAATAAAAAGAAACATTCAGTGATTGGTCGAAAGACTTTAAATACGTATGTAATCTCTTAATATATTATTATAAGATTTTTTTGTGTGCAATGATTGTCATATGGGGAGTCATATGACAATCATTGCACATGACTGCGACGTTACAAAACAAACATGGCCACCTTCATCATAGATAAAATTGAGTAAATCCCTTTTTTTCATAATGAGGCTGAGTTAACCAGCGAGTCCAAATTTTATTTTTTTATATTGATGGTTTCCATTTACCATTTTGGTTTGAGCAATGTTTATTAATCAAATAAAAATAATGAACAAGAAATTGACATATTTATCTTCAAGTTAGATTTCCACGTTTTCACGAGAGCCACGTTCGATTATATTTCTGGATTTGACCAATATCGAAATAAATTCTGTTGCTGATTATCTTTGCAATGTTTATATCTAGGTACAAGCGATGTGACAAAATATTATTTCATGATATTTCTTCATCGAATATATTTTATACAACATTTTTCAATTAATACATTGACAGAGTGAATAATACGATGCATTGTGTATCTCTTCGGAGCCAGTGTATATAGCTGAGCCAAATGTAAGTTTAAGCCTAGTTCTGACGATGGCGAAAGCCGAAATAGCTATCAACTCATAAATATAAAAAAACTGTAGACCTAAAATATGTTGATATTTTTACCCTATTATAATGGAATTCTACCAAGTAAATGCCAAATCAATAAATAAAATGAGAGATGTTATATGATATTATTCACAACTGCCCGTTCATTGAAATCAAAAACCGTTTGGCGTTTGACCCGGCCGACCACCCCAAACGCTCCGTTGTTCCCGAAGGGTTGGGAGGGCGTGTCGACTTTTTGTGGGGTGAAGTTAGTGAGGTTAATTAAACATTGGTAATATTAAAAAATCTTACAAAAGAACAAAAATTACCATCAGTACTTTTATTATTATTTCCCTCTCATATCATTATGAAACCATTTATTTCTGTTATATTGCAGGAAATACATATTTATATTGTAATTATATATCTTTTCAATTAAATCTTTTTCAAACTAAGAAAAAATTACATTTTCTAAGGTTTTTAAATAAAAATCTTGGAGAACAAAAGCAGACACTGTAGGTTTGACCTCCTCTCGAGGATGAATAACAAAAAAAAAGAGGGAAAAAGATTAAAAAAATAATAATTATATAAAAAAAAACAGATCAAAAAAAATATATATTAACTGATCAGATAAGCATAACCCCAATTAATTGCAGCTCGAGGTTACTGAATCAACAACTAGTGTCACATGTAATGCCTACGAATGAGAACTAATACCACCACAAAAACAAAACAAAAACCAAAGACCACGCACCCGCCTACGCCCAGGTAAATCCAGGACGCTACGCGGGAAAAGCAACATCAAAATACACCAGATGAAAGGGAAATTGGAGCTCGGCTCCACCAGCCCCATAATTTGACGTATAGATATCAATCAAGTTAAATTCACGATGGCGAAAGCCGAAATAGCTATCAACTAATAAATATAAAAAGTGTATAACTAAATACGTTGTTATTTTTTCCCACCCTATTATAATGGAGTTTTACCAAGTAAATGCCAGTTCAATCAATAAAGCTTTTAACAGTTCGCTACTATTTATCACTAGATGTCGGACAGCATCCCGGGATGCTGTCCATTTTTATGATCCCGATATCCCAGTATTTTTAAAGTTCTAATCCCGGAATTTCGGTATTGACAACAAGTGAAAAATTGGTTAAATCACGTAAAAACTATATAGAATTTTAGCCAAATACTAAGATTTTGCCAACACATCTGCGTTATTTTTCATTGTATTTGAAAAGTTTTGAACCAGTTAACAATATCATCAAAAGTTGCAATAGTAAAAATTAAAATACTTGTTATGTATACACCCCACCATACACTGTTAATTATTGAGAAGCTTTGACATGCCATAATTATAACTTATCTTATTTACTTGCACTATTGATTCTCGAATACTATGTAAAGATGCAATACACATCTTAGCTATTATCATAAATACACATCCGCCAATGATTGATAAAGATTTATCAATAAGAATTAGTTTATTAGTTTTATCATAAACAAATGTCCATCAATAATAATTAAATACCAATACTCATTTCTTATTAAAATAAGAAACTATCATTTATAAACATCAACAATGATTGGTACTGTCAATAAGCTTTCGATGTATATAAACTAAAACTAACTTGAATTACCAGCAGTAGAATAGAAGAACTAACCCAAGAGTCCAGTAGTTTGATTCTGTATTCTGATTTTTATTAAAAGTGAATTATTATAATACTGTTCGTATAAACTTATGTTATAATACAAGTGAAACATTTACGATTAATAAAGTGTTTTATTAAATCCTTAACATACTATTATACTATGAATTAAAAAAATATTGGACTTTTTTGGTTCATGCTCCAACACGTATTATGAAGAGTACACTAAGTGTTATGCAACAGTAATTCAGATAAGTGTATTTAAGAAACTTACTAAATAAGAATTATTCATTGTCACTTTGTGGAATATCAGCTGATGAGGAATTGTGTAGAATTCTATAATAAAATTGCCGAGGTCACTGTTTTATAATTTTTGTACTTCGGCATGCTAATTTTTACGCAAAGCATTTTTGGCACGTGTCGTTCACGGGGGGAAGTAAGTGTCGTAAGGGGAAAATATTTTTTGAACTAGTCTTTCCATCAAAGTCTACGAATTTGAAATCTTAATATCAATAAAATATACATTTCTACATATTTAACAGCAAAAGTTTAAAAAATGGACTTCTGTGATTTATTCTCTAACTGTGGCATGTTTTAAAAATAAATAATAAGTGATTTAATAACGAATATGTGTACGATTATGAATTACCCAACCTAAAAAAAGCTGTGTTCCGCTAGCATTTCCAGATTTGCGAAGTGTTCCGTTTCACAATTAGTTTGGGAAACCCTGCTCTAATGCATAATTAATGTTGTTTTCTTTCTGGTGACAATTTCATTTATGTATGGTAATATACTGAACGATAATCTATTATATTAACAGCCATGACTGGATTCAATTTTTAAAATATTAAAATCAATATTAAAATCACATGTTGGGGGTAAAAAAATGATTTTCACATCGACGATTATTCCTCATTCACAGATCGTAATGATCGTTTATAATGTTTATGTTATACGGAAAAGTGTACTTACATGGTCATTTTCGAGGATTTTTAACGTACGTCTCTTATTTATAAGATTCACGTTTTCACTTGAAGTTTCGAATACCGGCGACGCATTACTTGGTGTATTATTATAATTATCGGCACTGGTTTCTTCCATTTGAAAAGAAAGGCAAGTATGTGTACTGATTTGTACATTTAATACGCAAAACATCAACAAAAAAGCCGAAGTTGGCAACCAACCGAACAGACGTCTGCCGACGTTCATCTCTGAGTGGCAACTAAAAGTATATTAGTCTATGGTGGCAACTGAGTGTTACGGGATGAACCACTCACGACTGTCGCGACCCGTCGGAAGTCGTAAGTCGGAAAAGCTAACGATATTTGCCATTAGCCCCCAGAGATGAGATTTTTTTTCGATAAAAAAAATATTTGTTAAGCCATATTGAAGTCACGGATAACTTTTATTCCTAACAAAAATTTAAAAAAAAAACGCGTCGTTGTACTATTGTATAATGATGTCATCGTATTGCGTTGCTATTGGTGCAAAGTGATGTTGTTTACGGCAAATCGTTCAATGGGCGAGCGTTGCTACTAGCGCCACGGTCATTGAATAAATCTCTATTGTTGCGCGCCCAAAGGACGCAATGACAGTTTTCATCATATCTAGGTTCCCACATCCAGGCGGCTGTAATTGCCGTATATTCAAGAGGGATTGCATTTGTATGTTTCGTGTCAAAAAAAGAGTTTTTATTTAAAAAAATGTTCACGGCATTTCCGCCTAACCGATATTCTTTTGGTTATTAAATATTTTTAAATAATCTAAAAGTTGCAACTATGTTTTATTATTTGTATAATTTGATACATTGTAATCTGCTCTGAAGACAGTAAAGGAAAGGATAATATTTTTGGAAAGAACATTTAGATAAAGAATTACTAGTATACATTTCATAGCGACTTTGGAAAGAAAAAAGGACGTAACGCTCAATTTTCCAAAACAGCTTTTTTTCGATAATCACAATTTATACAACTTGACACACATTCTATCAAAAGGATGGAAGCTGAAAATGCCGAATTAGTATATAAATTTAACTTTTAAGTTTGAAAAAGATGACCTTGTAAAAAAATAAAACGAAGAAAAAAGACTGAAATAAAGGTTTTTTCTAGATAATTTCTTAATTAATATTAGATTATGTCAATTAAACACCAGTTTAGAAGTCTCCGTGCACTTCAAGGTTCTGTATAATTATTAATTTGCATATGGCCCAAAATCATCAAAACACGTTTTTTGCGCCCTTTGTAAAATTTGATATGTGTGGGTTACGTCCTTTTTCCTTTCCACAGTCGATATAATACACTTATTGTAAGGAAACACTACTTTTTTAAAAATTGAAAGAGGTGAGTATTTTTTATTTGAATTTAAAAAAGTGAAAACTAACAACATTCATCATAAAGCCTTGGTTCCTCTTGGAATCCTTCGTCCACTGCAGTCCGGTAGATCCTACCTTTATATAAACAAACCGAGTGGTATGTAATCAGATGATGCGTTATTTGTAATAATAATGACTCATTATAAGAGTCCGCTTTTCCGCACATAACATGAATGTTGAAAAAAAAGAATTATTGATTTCATTTTTTTTTTATTCTGACAGAAATATTTATAAAATCTGACCGTACAATAGATTTTATTCTGACCGTATATTAATTTTATTCTGACCGTTTATTAATTTTATTCTGACCGTTAGTATTTTTATTCTGACCGTTAACATTTTTATTCTGACCAAAAATTGAATTTTATTATGACCAGAAGTTGATTTAAATTCTGACTAGAAATTGATTTGAATTCTGACCATTTATTTTGTTGCCTTTTTTATTGTGTAATGTGATTTTATTTTCACGGCTATAAATTTGCGACCGAAATTCATCTTTTTACAATGAGTCACGCCGTCTGTGGTGCAGCTTATTTTAAGAGTCGAGAGTGATTGAAGTAGCTGATAAAACTATTGAATTTAAAATAAAACATAAAATGTATATCTCATCTAGTACACTTTTTCCCTCTGCGGCCCGTGAAAAATTAGCAAATGGATAAATTGGCCCTTCTTTCAAAAAAACTTGTGTACCACTGGCATAAACGAATGTACTCACACTAATAGACGTTTGTGTACAGACAGACGTACATACACTAGAGACAGTGGCGGATTAACCCATAAGCGCTTGAGGCGCTTGCTTGGGGCCTCCGAATTTAGGGGCCTCAAAAATAGCTTATATTATATAGCCCATATACTTTTTGTTCAGAATATAATGCATTTTTATTATTTTAAAATAGTTCAAGCGATTTTGACGTTGATAATTATGATGGCTGATAGTTAAATTTCAGTTATATAGATACTTTATTCACAGGTGAGTCAAAATAAAACAAAATATTAAATTATCAGATAAACTGTTAAACACATTAGTGTTCATTTTAGTGAAATACTATATAAACTTGGGAATAAAGTGTATAATTTCTAATTTTTCTTAATCCTTGCAAGTGAGTACATACGTATCGCACCTATCTAAAAATTAAAATTTATAAAAAAAATAGAATGTAATTACAAAACGTATGAATAATAAATTTACAACATTTATAAATAATAAGCTTAGAAATCTTGTGAATTTTTTTAGAAAAATATCTTATTTATAGAATTTAAATATAAAATTTATAAACAATAATATTATTCAAATTAATATTACTTCTAGATAATTAATTTATTAGATTTCTCTGTAATAACTTTTGAAAACTTTTAAAATCTATAAAAATATTAAAAATATATTAATCATATTATTTATAAATCATAAGTTTATTAAATTTAACCTTATCATAGGTATATGTACGAATCGTTTTTTTGCAAAAAAACAATAGTTTTTCTGTTTTTTTTTTTATCTTGGTTAATATATAACTTTTTTCATCTTGATGAATTGCACAATAATCATTATTATTCATATATAGGTTACAAAATTTATATATGGAAGATAAAAATAAGACAATATGGTTTTGGATTTTGCACATTGTAAGTCGAGGAAGGATTTTTTTTTTGATCAAATAAAAATTATGTGATGATGAAACTAGCTCTTAGTTATTAAAAAAACCTAAATTCTACTTTTATGCACACATAATAAAACGCCGTTTCATTACAAGTAATTTAAAATATTAACTACACTAGACTCTCTTTTAACACGGTAGAGACGTTACTAACGCATTACCGTGTAAAAAAACCCGTTAAAAAAGTATAAAATTTAAAAAATCGGCTTAGAAGGAATAAACCAATCAGCGCATAGTACTGAGTAGCAAGTACATGCAAGGGATACATCACCGTGTTATATAAAAAGCCGTGTATAAAAAGTTTTTTTTTGTGTTTATATTTTTTACAGATTTAAAAAACTAAAACTTAATTTTTATAACTTATAAATCAGAGGGTATAGGAAACATAAATTAAAGCCATATACAGTCACAATCGGTACTTGTGTATATTTTTGACCCAATTACCGATCACCATTATTTTTAAAATGACATAATGACACAAATAAAGTCATACGGGGCCGATACACCAGTCCTGTATTAGCCATATCGTTACTCTTTTTAAAAAAGATAGGTTACAAACACTTATCGTAGAAAAAAAGCTTCTGTTTAAATATCAACATTAGAAGGCCATATGCTCTACATTGGGAGCGGACATTCACAAAATGTTTGTAAAACAATAAAAAATAAATCGATTAAATTGGATAAATCAATGATTTACTAACCACTATTTCTATCTTAGCTCTATCCTTATATCCCTACTCGGGAGGTGGGCTACAAACAGTTCTCGTAGAACATACACATTTGTAAATAGCTTGCGGTTTCCTAAAATTATAATCCATCATTGAAAGGCTCATCAATTCTGAAACCTGTCAATATTGACACAACCAAAGTCCCCTATAATAACAAACCATGATACATATAGAGTTGAAAACAGGTTTTTTTCGATGGGTGGGTCGGAGTCTGTTTAAAGTAATTTTACATCATTATGAAACAATTTGTTTTTGTTATTTTGTAAGAAATTCAAATACATGTCTTTTGTTTCATAATACAAATAAACCATCTACAACATGGGTGTCCAACCGGTAGATCGCAATCGACCGGTCGATCCCAATGCAAAATTTGGTCGATCCCGAAAACTTCCGTGAATTCCGAAATTCTGAAAAAATATGTAATTTAAATATAAAATATACAAAAATACTATAATTGAATTATTTTGTAAGCACAATATCTAATGATATTTATTTTGCATTTAAAGTAAACATTTCTAAGTTTAAAGAAGGGAAAAAATACTACTAAATAAAATTTCTTATAAGAATCATGCTAGAAGTCAATCGCGAGAAAATTTAAGATTGAAATGTCGATCCCAGGGAGAAAAAGGTTGGAAACCCTTGTTTTACAACAATAACTGTTGATCTGAGAATATTTTTTTTACTTTAACAAGGGGCTAAGTAAATTTTAGTAAGGGGCACTCGCAAGCCCCTCCAAACCCCCTCCAGCCCTTCCCCTGATTGCAACGCGTTGTGCAATCCGAAACAGGGCTTCCAAATTGTATTGCGCCTGGGGCCTCCCAAGTGCTTAATCCGCCACTGACTAGAGAAGCATCGCACGCAGATTAATCCTTACAAATGTGTACCGATTATCTTATACCACTTCAATATACTATGAAAAAACATATCTACCAAATAATCAAAGAGATACAAAGGAATATTGTGTTTTTACTAATACAATTTAGTTTATCCTTGAACCAGTGGTGTAGTGGGGCCAGGTCGGCCAATTTAGAATATATGGGTTAATTATTTTTAATACGAGTTTTTTTGAAGCCTTTTAGATTCTGAGGTCTCATTTGCTACTAGGCAGTGGTGGTGTAGTGGGGCCAGGTCGGTGACCTGGCACCTAAAAATGAGCCAGGACGCCGCCCTGCCACCTTTTTTAATTGTAACTTAAACCAGTACATACATATATATTCAAAATACTGTTCATAAAGTTTAAAAGCATTATACCAAAATTGATCTACCCGACGGATTTTACAAAAAAAAAAAAATTAAAACTCGTGTTAATTGCGCGTTTTTTTATTGATTTCATTGTTAAAACTTGTGGTTTTTTAACATCGGACGGATATAAAAAAAAATAGGGCAGAAATCAATGACTGGCCTGGTACCTATTTATTTACCACTACACCACTGCCTAGAACTAATTTTTTACCACTGAAATATTTCAATTCAATGTAACGATAAAAAGATGTTATATTACCAGATTCTTATCTAATAAGAATAAGACCAAGTTTTAAAAATATTGTTCACAATGTGGAGCATATGACCTAATGGCGGTATCTCAACAGAAATATTTATATGAGAACTGTTTGTTACTCAGTAGCTCAACCTCCCTTTTAAAAAAAAGAGTAGTAGGGATAAAAGGCTAAGGCTAGGGCAGGACTCGTGGTTAACTAATCGCTCCCGCTACGCCCAGTTATTAAAGGATCGGAAAGAGTGGGAGGAAATTTTTCAGTGAAACTGAATCGATCTAATTTCGTATATAGGAATGTTGCAGTTAAAGTATGCACAAATTTATACATTGTCCATTCAAGCTAGTTACATTTAATGAGATAACAATTTAAATAGTCAATGTGTACTAAGTGCATTGACTACCACTACACAAACATAAATAATCAATATAATAGAAAAATAGAAACCGGTCCTGATCAAATAAAATTTTAAGTGGAAAAAGTACTAAAAATCTTTTATTATTTTTATTATAATGCCATTCCACCAAGTATTGACAGTGAACACCTTAAAAGTGAATAATCAATATGTTTAGAAACTTTAAAAAAATATGCGTGCACTGTTGCCAGCCCCTGCCCATTGCTGTAATGTTATTCAATTTTTCGCGGCTTCCATGATGCAATAAAAGTTGACATAGTATCTTTCTATTCATCAGCTGACTGGTCGGATGACAACCAAATTCTTATTTGAACCCAATTAGAATATTATATTATTTTATGTTCTTACATAATAATTGTAATATAAACTAATGTAGTTTATATTGCTATTTTATATAGAAAATATTTATTAAAATGAATATGTATCTAGTTATATGTAGGCATACTTTACATCTAATTAAAAAAGAAGATAGTAATAATGAAAGCATTCCAATGATTGAACATATTTCTTTGCAAAGTTTTACAGTTTCACATATCGTATCGATTGATGTTATTCGTTTATTGAATAAGAATTAAAGCAATTGAGAAAAGTATGTATAGGTTAACCTTTGCTTACCGCTGATATGTATTTACTACAATTCGACTCAAATAACGTGATTTTCGATATGAAATATAATAGATACGAGGTTCAGAATTTAGGTATTCCTCCGTTATATAATTACCAATTACTTAAACAAAATATTTTGTATAATTATTCATCTGGAGAGGAGGAAAAAAATATTTTGTCCACAAATCGGGGATAAACTCACCAATACATAAATGTTTTCCAGCACACCTCGTCTGTGTGCACGTGTATGCGCATATTGACGCATACATATTTTTGACTTCGTATGGTGCGAAAGGGACTATTTTCTACGTCGTATTGTTTACTTCGACCGTCTGACTCTCAAGCGATTGGTGATTATTTTTTTTATATCGTTACTCTAAAGTAACAATGGAATAAGTTTACGAAAATATTAGTTTGGAAATAATTAAGGTTTGTGTCGTAATTTTTAAATAGCGAATTATGGTTTTATTTAGTTTCTCTTACGATTTATGATAAAAGATAATCGTATTTTAATTGTATTTAATCTGTGTCTAGTTATTTTACTAATCTCGCTGATATAATCACATAATACTTATTAAGTATGCTATTCTTACATATTATGGACTTTGAAGCATCCTGAGTGGAAAAAAAATAATAGAAATCGCCGATTTTTTTTTATAAGAGAGCTCAGCTTAGAATTGGCTAACCCCAATATTACAAAAAGGAAAAATAGCGCGTTTAAATTTCACAAATTTAAACGCGCTATATTTCGCGCAATTTTGCCCTTATCCAACTAAAAAAAAGAGCAAGTTGGTTTGCAATATTTGCAAAAAACCTGTATGTACGACACACAGAAAAAAAAATGATTACGTGTTCAGATTGTAAGAAAGTGAACGCACACTAGACATTTAAATTTAGTCTATTACTTTTAAGGTGTTCACTGTAAATACTTGGTGGAATGGCATTATAATAAAAATAATAAAATTATTTTATATTAAAATGAACTTCCACAAAGTTACCGCCGAATCCATCGAAAGGATTTTTAGTACTTTTTCCACTTAAATTTATTTGATCAGGACCGGTTTCGCTCCTCACGAGCATTATCAACTGATAAGAAAAATAATTTAAACAGTGCTATTTATAATAGTTAAATTGAAATAAAATAAAAAGGTGTTTATTATTGATGACTTCTTAATTGTATGTTATAGGTGTTAGGCATTTTAATTTTGTGTAATTATAATGTCATTTGTGAATCCTTTTAATTGTTAGTAATTGCTTACACCTTTTTATTTTATTTCAATTTAACTTGTATAAATAAGGACCGGTTTCGCTCCTCACGAGCATTATCAACTGATAAGGAAAATAAATTAAACAATGCTATATCAACCATAAGGTAGGTCAGGGTTGGAGGAATCTTAAGCAGCTTTTGGTAGATGGCGTTAGTTGAATAAATGCTGGAACATTCTTGAAGTATCGAACTTGTTGATCTCATAGTTATCTCTGGCCCAAGCGCACACTAAAGACGATCATCGGCCGGCTTCTTGCCGAACCTTGTCAATGCCGCTTTTCCGTTAAGAGGTGTGAGGGAGAAGACTGTGATGATTTCTTTTGGGCTATGGTTATTTACAAAGGAGACCAAGATCTTAGTCGGTGAAGGGTCTGTCGTAACTAGGGCTTCCAAACCGGTTTAAACCGAAACCGGTTAACCGGTTTTTCGGGTGTTTTTAAATAAACCGAAAACCGGTTTATTTTGGGCGGTTAACCGGGTTAATTAAAAAATCTTTTTCTGCTTTGAACACCACGAGATTTTATTTAATTATTCATATATAAAGTATAAATATTTAAAAATGTTGTATATAATAATAGTATTATAAGTAGTACAATATAATAAAGTATTTTACTGTTCAATTGTCTAATTTCTGTGACATATTAATAACAAGTATATAGTCGATATCATGGACAACTATACTGCTTTCAATCAAATATCTGTAATACGAAAAGATTCTCAAAATATCAATGATAATAAAACAAGTGAACCTTATTGAACTAAAAACACGTTCATCATTATACCTTTTAGATGAAAAAAATATCCGAACCAAAAACTTGTAAAGCAATACGTTAAATGCAAACTTTAAAGCAATTTAAATATTAGAAAACAAAAATTTACAATCTACATTTTTTCACGTATTCATTTGATCTTTATTAGTCGGATTATTTATAATTATTAACAATATAATATTGGATATGGAACTTAAATATTGTATAATATATACGATTGCTATTATTCCGAGAAAGTAGTAGGTACCTGAACATAAAAAGATGGCAATTTGTATCTACTTTTTTTTCAGCATACATACATAAAAAGGATAATAGACCAAGCCCATGTTTTATTAAATCTTTCAAATTATAAAACAATTCAATTTTAAAACGTTTTTTTTATTTTCTAACAATCGGTGCCATAAATCATCGGCTACTAAGCGATCGGTGTCTTTCCAATATGCACGTATGGCAAACAAAAATAATAATAAAGATAAGCAAAAAGGGGTTCGGTGATTCTACCGAACATTACTTTTCCGAACACGAACACTCCGAACAGGAATAGCCCGAACACGAACTCTCCGGCCTAGAATACTCCGAACACCGATTCTTTCGGACTCGGAATCTTCCGCACACCGAACCTTCCGGATATAGAATACTTCGCACACCGAATACTCCGAACATTTAAATATTTTTAATAGAAAAATCATTGTTTTATTGTAATGTGGAATGTTTTATGGCAATTATGCCAAATATTTTTCAAAATGAAAACAAGAAACGTATTTAATTTTCCTGTATATAAGCAGTTTATAATTTTATTCGTATTTTGGCATATTGATTTTGAAAATTGTGTTGTATTATAATTGTACTGATATTTTTGATTATATTAAATGGAAATACCATGCATATAAACATTTAAAATCGCAAATTGATATACACAGTACTTTAAACATAATTTTATTATCTTATTGATACACATATTATACATATTTTACATTCACTTGTCAAATGCAAAAATGTGTATATCAAATTTTAAACATATTATGTGTTTATACATTTTTTATTGCAATGACTTTAATAAATAATTTTAGCAATTATTATTATTGAAAGAAATGAAAGTATAGTTGAAGTTATTCTTAGATCTGTTTATTACTCTGTTTTTTGATGATTAATATTATATTCCCCCCTCCCACCCATCCTATCTTATGAACGGGGCGTATCGAGAGCGATTAGGTTACCACTAGTCCTGTCCAAGCCCCATCCTTCTATCCCTACTCTCTTTGGAAAAAGAGAGATTGGACAACTGAGTAACAAGCAGTTCTCGTTTAAACACTTATGTTGAGATAAACTGATGGCCATAGACTAGTATACTTAGGACTGTGACTTTTTTTTAAAATTTGCAATACTTCTTTGTGAATTAATGTTATACAATGACAAATGTAGGTATTATAGCTTTAAGATAGATTTTTCGTGTTAATTTTTTTAAACTTTATAAAGCATCAAAAAAAAAGTTTAATGTAGTTTGGTGGTTTGGTATTCAATATAAGTTTTTATTTCAGAATTAAAGTCAATTAATGTTAATGTTGAGAGTTTTAATACATGCCTTGATGTTATAAAAACGTCATAATCTCATGACAGTAGTGCTTTTAAAAAATAGTTTATTCTTAAATAGAAATTTACGATATAAGAGATAATACATATTTATTATTGCTGAATATAAACATTTGTTTTGGATTAAATGCACATAGTGCTAAAAGGTCTTTTGTTTACAAAATAAAAATGTTATTATTTTACAATCATTTCGTGCGAAAATATTGTAGATCTGTTAATGGCTTCTTATACTTCAACGAACCCTTCTTATACTTTAACGTCAGCAGATTATTACCTGAAGGGGTAAACTTAAACTATTAAGTACGTTTGATCCACTCCGAAGAAAAAATGCGTTAAGAGTACTCGAAAAAAAATCTTTATTTATTTATTTAACATTGCCTAAGATTGACAAATTATAAATTTAAAACTTTTACATTAAAAAAAAAAAACATTACATATTTTCATATTAAAAGCAGTAGTAAAAAATGGCAAGAAATCCTACTTATAAAAGAACAAATTCTCCAAAAAGAAAGCTCGCCACATTGTTATTCACTAGAATCAAATAAAAATTTTGTTTTAACTCACAAAGTTGGCATTTACTTAAATCATAGTTCTGACGATGGCGAAAGCCGAAATAGCACAAAAAGTGTTCTTGACGATTGTTCTTCAAGATTTTTTCTTGACGTTATGCACTCGAAGGTGTAATAAGCCAACTTAAAAGAATTGTTTCAATTTCAGTAGTAAGATATTTTTTTATTGACTGATGGTTTTTCGTATATTTTGATTATTTTTACTAATAGTAATACTACGCACAAAAATATAAGAACATTTTTTGATATTGGGGTCAACCTAAAAAGAAAATTAATAATTGTTACAGGAAGAATTTTTATTTATTTTCAAAACGCACAATTAAAAAGTGTGAATGAGCTGATTTATTATTACTTTTGATATATGTATATTTTTAGTAACTATTACTTTTGATTTTAATTGATCGAGTGAAAGAATCGAAATGCCGAAATGCTTTCACTTGGGAAATATTTTTATGCAACAAATAATAAAAATATATGTTTCCAAAAATTTACGGAAAAATGTCTTCTGACGAAATTAAAAGAACTTATTAAACATTTGATGGTTAATATTTTGAAATAATATATATGAAAAATTGTGAACGGCGTTACTAATCAAAGGGTTAAGATTACAGCATGTAATTTTACCTCTGGCTTTTTGGCTATTCTCACAGACCGTCCTGCACGTGGGTTTTCGAAAACCCTAAAATAGTTAAGATATGATTGGCAAATAAACAACACGTTTTGCTTAGACTTTTAAATATTAGTGTATAAATAAACCGATAAAATAGAATGGCCAGTCTCTGTAATTTAGTAGTAAGAGTTTTACTCTAGCGGTCATGTGGGTCTGGGTTCAAGTCCCGACATTGTCAATATGTTAAAGATCTCTTTTCTAGATTTGATTTTATGTGGCTTGAAAATCTGATACCTTGACTGTTAACTTGAACGATAGATACATTATTAAATTTGTTATGTAAAATATTTTTATTTTTATTTTATTATATTGTAATAAATATATATTTTGTAAACATGTATATGTATATTTTGTTTTTTATTATATTGAAATAAATACATATTTTGTAAACTATTCATATTTGGATTTTAGATCTACCATGAGTCGACCTTTTTAGACAGTTGACACAATGATCGCTTGCTAACATATTTAAATAAATAACGTAGCTAAAAAATCTCATTTTTGTATATTTATGTTTGTACAATTTTCTGCAATGCTAATAAATAAAATGTCTTTTTTTCTTCTTATTTAGTAATATATTATATTTTTTTGATAAAAATGTTTTCATGGTATCGTGATTTGTTTACTACATAAATGTGTTGATATGTACTCTTAAATAAACAACATTACTCTCTGACTTCTATTGATTCATAAATCTAAAAAATATTTATAATCATCCCAACACTACATCCCCATAGAAATGGAATTTTTCAGTAAAGTAAATCCAATCTATCAGAAGAACTAAAGTATTTTAGTAAAATTATTGAGCTTTTACACCAATAAATGGACGTTAAAATTTTGTTCATGAGATTATGACGTTTTTATAACATCAAGGCATGTATTAAAACTCTCAACATTAACATTAATTGACTTTAATTCTGAAATAAAAACTTATATTGAATACCAAACCACCAAACTACATTAAACTTTTTTTTTGATGCTTTATAAAGTTTAAAAAAATTAACACGAAAAATCTATCTTAAAGCTATAATACCTACATTTGTCATTGTATAACATTAATTCACAAAGAAGTATTGCAAATTTTAAAAAAAAGTCACAGTCCTAAGTATACTAGTCTATGGCCATCAGTTTATCTCAACATAAGTGTTTAAACGAGAACTGCTTGTTACTCAGTTGTCCAATCTCTCTTTTTCCAAAGAGAGTAGGGATAGAAGGATGGGGCTTGGACAGGACTAGTGGTAACCTAATCGCTCTCGATACGCCCCGTTCATAAGATAGGATGGGTGGGAGGGGGGAATATAATATTAATCATCAAAAAACAGAGTAATAAACAGATCTAAGAATAACTTCAACTATACTTTCATTTCTTTCAATAATAATAATTGCTAAAATTATTTATTAAAGTCATTGCAATAAAAAATGTATAAACACATAATATGTTTAAAATTTGATATACACATTTTTGCATTTGACAAGTGAATGTAAAATATGTATAATATGTGTATCAATAAGATAATAAAATTATGTTTAAAGTACTGTGTATATCAATTTGCGATTTTAAATGTTTATATGCATGGTATTTCCATTTAATATAATCAAAAATATCAGTACAATTATAATACAACACAATTTTCAAAATCAATATGCCAAAATACGAATAAAATTATAAACTGCTTATATACAGGAAAATTAAATACGTTTCTTGTTTTCATTTTGAAAAATATTTGGCATAATTGCCATAAAACATTCCACATTACAATAAAACAATGATTTTTCTATTAAAAATATTTAAATGTTCGGAGTATTCGGTGTGCGAAGTATTCTATATCCGGAAGGTTCTGTGTGCGGAAGATTCCGAGTCCGAAAGAATCGGTGTTCGGGGTATTCTTGGCCGGAGAGTTCGTGTTCGGGCTATTCCTGTTCGGAGTGATCGTGTTCGGAAAAGTAATGTTCGGTAGAATCACCGAACCGATAATAGGATATTAACGGACCTTTTAAAAATAGTTTTAGATAAATAATACACATTTAATATTTTTTTAAATATTTAATACTTTGTTGAATCTCCCTTATTCTTTATAACCTCTAGAATTCGTCTAGGCATGGAATCGTATAATTTTTTTATTATTTGAATATCAATTTCATTGTCCCACACATACTGCACTGCTTTGATTATCTTAGGAGCCGTTTTACACGGATGTTTGTCGAGTTTTCGCTTCATAATAGCCCAAAGATTTTCTATCGGATTTAAGTCCGGGCTATTCGCTGGCCAGGGAAGGGATGTAATTCCAATTGTTTCTTTGTAATCTGAAACCTAATGATTGAGTTGATTGATTTGTATAAAAAAATATTTAGAGAAAAATTAATTGGACTCGCAATTTTCGCTCTGTGGCACGGCGCGGAATCGCCCTGAAATATCGGGTCACTGAACACCCCCGTAATCTCCTCAAAAATCGGTAATAATTCGTCAATAATTACCGATTTATGTTTTATGCTGTTCATCATTCCATTGACGATCAAGAAATTACGTACCCCATTGTATGTCATGCACCCCTATACTATTACAGAGGGTGGATGCTTGACAGTCCGCCGAATGCATTTAGGATTATTTTGTTCACCACTCTTCGGGCGCTCCATAACGACCCGGTTCGATAGTGAAACCTCGAACTTTGACTCATCTGAGAAGATGACATGTTTTTTATTATCCACAGTCCACGATTTGTGGGCTAATGGCCAATCCATTCGTTTTTTCTTCGTGGCCGCCGTCAGAAGTGGCTTTCTGAAAGCGCTTCGGCTCTTGAACCCCATCTCCACAAGCCTCCAGCGAATGGTCTGTTTCGAAATAATTGCCGAAGATGATTGGCTCAGGTGCCCTCAAATTTTTGATGGAATTAAAAATCGATTATTCGTAATAATTGATGTTATTTCTCTATCATCCCCCACAGTCGTGAATCGTTGTCGTCCTCCTCTTTAATTGCGATAAATTTTAGCAGTTTCTCTGAATTTCTTCAAAAAAACTGATACAGCCGGAGCACTGTACCCCACACGTTTCGAAATTTCTTTAATGGAAATTTTTAGTTCCGCGAAAGCCAAAATTTTTGACTTTGTCGCGAGTGTCATACGTTTTGGCTTTTTCATCTTTTTTTAACCGTATTGACGCAACCGAGATTCAAACAAAACTGGTGAAAGATAAAGAAACGAAACTTGTAAGAGTTGAAAGCCAAATATCACTGAACAATAGAAAAAAAATAATAGGGGGTTGTAACCATTAAATTCCGAGAAGAAGAGAAACTCAAAGTCTCAATGTCGGGTGGTTACTTGCGATTAACAATCAATTGGCCAGCACTGTAGGTTAGTCGATTTGAATGCTAAATGTTCAATTAGTTGTTTTTTTTATAATACTTAACATAATTGCAAAAAGGAATCACCTGAATAATTGCATTTTCACTACGATTCATAACTCTTGAAATTGTAATATCAAAGATTTGACTGTGTAATGCCTTTTTCTAGCTTTTACAATTATTTTAGAAATTTCGTAAAAAAATGATTAATTAAACCAATGTTTAATTTTTCACTGAATACTATTTATCCTATTTTCTTTGCTGTGGAAACTTCTTAAGGCTTTTTGAATTATTCAAATGGTTTTTCTTTCATGTCTATGTGTTTTGTATACAATGGATAGTAGCATTAGTGAAGCCAAACCTATTAAGCACATGAGTTTCATAATATCATGGAGTGATGAAAAAAGTCCGTGGAAAGATAGTTGGTAGAATATTGTCGACACTTCCTTTCAGATGCAGTTATTATGGTATCCCTTAAATATCATTGAAAACATTATTTCTACTGCAATATCTTTGTCCTACTGTATTCTATTTGATTGTAATATAAATTTTAGTTCATTATATTTTGGCTGAATGTGGCCCCCTTAAAGTCTGCTGTCTAATAAAATTGATTTTTTTTACAAATTATAGTGAATTCCGAAATCCTAGGATATGTATTAACTCCATCCCAGAATGTTGGGATCGCCAAATTGATCGCTATCTTGAATCCCGGAGTTGAAACACCTTGTAGCAGTGTTCATTAGTCTGGCTGCCACTTTCATATTATTATATATCGATTTTTCAATAGATTTACGGATTTTTCGAAGTTTGCTGCTATGTCGCAATTTGTTCCCACCACTCATCCGATCCTAAAAACGGGTAGTCTACCACTAGTCCCATCCTAGCCATATGTTTGGTTTAAGCGACTAAATAACAAACAGTTCTTCAAAAGAAAGTCAATTGAGATAATTTCCATTAGTAGTGCTTTTATACTGCACATTGGTAGTGTTAACGTGGCAGTTATTGAAAGTTTTATGAAAATTATTAGAAACATTTGTCAACTTCGCGATGAAATGACATATTGACGGTTTTAGAAGTTGGCATCTTTACATATAAGTTTTTGAGTGTAAGTCGCTTATCTCAAATCAATATTTAATGAAAAGATGAAAGCTTAATAGGCTATTTTATTATTTGATTTTTAACATTAAAAAACTGACAATCGCTGCGCGCTTGCATGGAACATATTAACATCGCCAAGGCCTCCTTGGATGGAACTAGGGAGGGAAACCTCTCCTGATCCGATCTTCCAGATTTAGCGTAACCTTAACAGTTTAGGTACATAATTATTTTTATAAGAAATCAAAGATAAACAATAAAAGACTCGGTCTCAGTAAACATGTGTACTACAATTTTTATTCAATTAAAGTACATACAATAAAATTCATAACTACAATAACAAAAGATGTCATTCATCTTTCAGGGGTTTCAGGGGGGCGAATCCATTTTTGACATAAGTTCGAAATAACACAATAATAAGATGATAATTAAGTATTCGTTGAAGCAATTGAATTCTAAACTTGATTATAAAATTACATATAAATTCATGTCACTACTGTCAATAAGTTGACTGAAATGGTTCGGTGATTCTACCGAACATTACTTTTCCGAACACGAAGACTCCGAACAGGAATGGTCCGAACACGAACTCTCCGGCCAAGAATACCCCGAACACCGATTCTTTCGGACTCGGAATCTTCCGCACACAGAACCTTCCGGATATAGAATACTTCGCACACCGAATACTCCGAACATTTAAATATTTTTAATAGAAAAATCATTGTTTTATTGTAATGTGGAATGTTTTATGGCAATTATGCCAAATATTTTTTTAAATGAAAACAAGAAACGTATTTAATTTTCATGTATATAAGCAGTTTATAATTTTATTCGTATTTTGGCTTATTAATTTTGAAAATTGTGTTGTATTATAATTGTGCTGATATTTTTGATTATATTGAAAGGAAATACCATGCATATAAACATTTAAAATTGCAAATTGATATACACAGTACTTTAAACATAATTTTATTATCTTATGATACACATATCATACATATTTTACATTCACTTGACAAATGCAAAAATGTGTATATCAATTTTTAAACATATTATGTGTTTGTAATTTTTTTATTGCAATGACTTTAATAAATAATTTTAGCAATTATTATTATTGAAAGAAATGAAAGTATAGTTGAAGTTATTCTTAGATCTGTTTATTACTCTGTTTTTTGATGATTAATATTATATTCCCCCCTCCCACCCATCCTATCTTATGAACGGGGCGTATCGAGAGCGATTAGGTTACCACTAGTCCTGTCCAAGCCCTATCCTTCTATCCCTACTCTCTTTAAAAAAAGAGAGATTGGACAACTGATTAACAAGCAGTTCTCGTTTAAACACTTATGTTGAGATAAACTGATGGCCATAGACTAGTAAACTTAGGACTGTGACTTTTTCTTTTAATTTGCAATACTTCTTTGTGAATTAATGTTATACAATGACAAATGTAGGTATTATAGCTTTAAGATAGATTTTTCGCGTTAATTTTTTTAAACTTTATAAAGCATCAAAAAAAATAGTATAATGTAGTTTGGTGGTTTGGTATTCAATGTAAGTTCTTATTTCCGAATTAAAGTCAATTAATGTTAATGTTGAGAGTTTTAATACATGTTTTGATGTTATAAAAATGTCGTAATCTCATGACAGTAGTGCTTTTAAAAAATAGTTTATTCTTAAATAGAAACTCACGATATAAGAGATAATACATATTTATTATTGCTGAATATAAACATTTGTTTTGGATTAAATGCACATAGTGCTAAAAGGTCTTTTGTTTACAAAATAAAAATGTTATTATTTTAAATCATTTCGTGCGAACATATTGTAGATCTGTTAATGGCTACCGAGTACCGACCCTTTTTATACAAGTCAACGTCAGCAGATTAATACCTGAAGGGGGAAACTTAAACTATTAAGTACGTTTGATCCACTTCGAAGAAAAAATGCGTTAAGAGTACTCGAAAAAAATGCTTTATTTATTTATTTAACATTGCCTAAGATTGACAAATTATAAATTTAAGACTTTTACAATGAATAAAAAAAACATTACATATTTTCATATTAAAAGCAGTAATAAAAAATGGCAAGAAAGCCTACTTATAAAAGCACAAATTCTCCAAAAAGAAAGCTCGCCTCGTTATGTTATTCACTAGAATCAAATCAAAATTTTGTTTTTACTCACAAAGTTGGCATTTACTTAAATCATAGTTCTGACAATGGCGAAAGCCGAAATAGCTATCAACGCATAAAAATGATTAAAAACTGCAGAACTAAAATACTTTGATATTTTTACCTTACTAAAATAAAATTTTACTACAAAATTTACTACCGATTTTGATGCTATCTACACAAAAAGTGTTCTTGACGATTGTTCTTCAAGATTTTTTCTTGACGTTATGCACTCGAAGATTTAATAAGCCAACGTAAAAGAATTGTTTCAATTTCAGTAGTAAGTTATTTTTTATTGACTGAGGGTTTTTCGTATATTTTGATTATTTTTACTAATAGTAGTACTACGGACAAAAATATAAGAACATTTTTTGATATTGGGGTCAACCTAAAAAGAATATTAATAATTATTACAGGAAGAATTTTTATTTATTTTCAAAACGCACAATTAAAAAGTGTGAATGAACTGATTTATTATTACTTTGATATATGTATATTTTAGTAACTATTACTTTGATTTTAATTGATCGAGTGAAAGAATCGAAATGCCGAAATGCTTTCACTTGAGAAATATTTTTTTGCAACAAATAGTAAAAATTTATGTTTGCAAAAATTTACGGAAAAATGTCTTCTGACGAAATTAAAAGAACTTAAAAATATTTAATGGTTAATATTTTGAAATAATATATATGAAAAATTGTGTACGGCGTTACTAATCAAAGGGTTAAGATTACAGCATGTAATTTTACCTCTGGCTTTTTGGCCATTCTCACAGACCGTCCTGCACGTGGGTTTTCGGAAAACCCTAAAATAGTTAAGATATGATTAGCAAATAAACAACACGTTTTGCTTAGACTTTTAAATACTAGTGTATAAATAAACCGATACAATATAATGGCCAGTCTCTGTAATTTAGTAGTAAGAGTTTTACTTTTTGTTTGGGTTCAAGTCCCGACATTGTCAATATGTTAAAGATCTCTTTTCTAGATTTGATTTTATGTGGCTTGAAAATCTGATACCTCGACTGTTAACTTGAATGATAGATACATTATTAAATTTGTTATGTAAAATATTTTAATTTTAATTTTATTATATTGTAATAAATATATATTTTGTAAACATGTATATTGTATATGTATATTTTGTTTTTTATTATATTAAAATGAATACATATTTTGTAAACTTTTCATATTTGGATTTTAGATCTACCATGAGTCGACCATTTTAGACAGCTGACACAATGATCGCTTGCTAACATATTTAAATAAATAATGTAGCTAAAAAATCTCATTTTTGTATATTTATGTTTTGTAACTACATATAGGTACATACAGTACCTATAAGTAGTTACATATTGAGTTTAATGAAAAATCCTTTCCTTAAAATTCTTAAAAAAATTTCCTACTTATTTAGTAATATATTATATTTTTTTGATAAAACTGTTTTCATGGTATCGTGATTTGTTTACTACATAAATGTGTTGATATTTACTTTTAAATAAACAACATTACTCTCTGACTTATATTGATTCATAAATCTAAAAAATATTTATAATCATCACTAAAGAAATGGAATTTTTCAGTAAAGTAAATCCAATCTTATCAGAAGAACTAAAGTATTTTAGTAAAATTATTGAGCTTTTACACCAATAAATGGACATTAAAATTTTGTTCATGAGATTACGACGTTTTTATAACATCAAAACATGTATTAAAACTCTCAACAATAACATTAATTGACTTTAATTCTGAAATAAGAACTTACATTGAATACCAAACCACCAAACTACATTATACTATTTTTTTTGATGCTTTATAAAGTTAAAAAAAATTAACACGAAAAATCTATCTTAAAGCTATAATACCTACATTTGTCATTGTATAACATTAATTCACAAAGAAGTATTGCAAATTAAAAGAAAAAGTCACAGTCCTAAGTTTACTAGTCTATGGCCATCAGTTTATCTCAACATAAGTGTTTAAACGAGAACTGCTTGTTAATCAGTTGTCCAATCTCTCTTTTTTTAAAGAGAGTAGGGATAGAAGGATAGGGCTTGGACAGGACTAGTGGTAACCTAATCGCTCTCGATACGCCCCGTTCATAAGATAGGATGGGTGGGAGGGGGGAATATAATATTAATCATCAAAAAACAGAGTAATAAACAGATCTAAGAATAACTTCAACTATGCTTTCATTTCTTTCAATAATAATAATTGCTAAAATTATTTATTAAAGTCATTGCAATAAAAAAATTACAAACACATAATATGTTTAAAAATTGATGTACACATTTTTGCATTTGTCAAGTGAATGTAAAATATGTATGATATGTGTATCAATAAGATAATAAAATTATGTTTAAAGTACTGTGTATATCAATTTGCAATTTTAAATGTTTATATGCATGGTATTTCCTTTCAATATAATCAAAAATATCAGCACAATTATAATACAACACAACTTTCAAAATTAATAAGCCAAAATACGAATAAAATTATAAACTGCTTATATACATGAAAATTAAATACGTTTCTTGTTTTCATTTAAAAAAATATTTGGCATAATTGCCATAAAACATTCCACATTACAATAAAACAATGATTTTTCTATTAAAAATATTTAAATGTTCGGAGTATTCGGTGTGCGAAGTATTCTATATCCGGAAGGTTCTGTGTGCGGAAGATTCCGAGTCCGAAAGAATCGGTGTTCGGGGTATTCTTGGCCGGAGAGTTCGTGTTCGGACCATTCCTGTTCGGAGTGTTCGTGTTCGGAAAAGTAATGTTCGGTAGAATCCGTTCACCGACTGAAATACATTATGTCATTAACGACTTAACAATTCGATACAAACATTAATTATTTCATTAAGTTACTTCAATATTTACCTTAACTAAGAATAGGACTGAAGGGCGGCAGAAGGCCACATTATCATAAATTGCCGGTCGAAGGTATCCGGCACACTTGATGGGGGTTTTAAAAGATAGTACGCTGATGTACATCTAACAAAGGGTTTACAACCATAAACAAAAATCACAACTCACCCAAGTGGTTATCGTCTGCCTTCGAGCCGGTTCACAGAATTGAATGGAATGTCTCGAAATTAACGCAAAAGTTATTGCTAATCACCAGTCACGCCCAATGACCTGGTTCAGCATCTCTGATTTTTCTTCACATATTTATACAGTGCACAAGAATTAAAAAAGAAGAAATCACGAAACAATACAAAATCAAATATAAAATTCCTAACTATAAATAGTTGTCTGTGAATTGGAATAGATTCCGGCCGTTCGGGGACCTCGGATCCAAGGATAAAGCTTAGTGGAGACTCATCACGCTATGCATACAACCACCTTGATCCCTTCCTGACATCCAGTCAAGAAGCACGGCCTCAAAGGAGATGGAGGCTCTATAACAATCATTATTCCCAAGCAAAGCGTCTTATTCAATTCCACAACCTTCAAACTACAATGGCTACGCTAACAGGTTTATGTCCTAGAGATATAGAAATGTGACCCAATTTTTGACTCCCGACAGTTGTCAAGGCTGAAGGTCATCTACCGTTCGAAAGTTCTGCCACTTGAAGTGCAAACATTATCCAATGTTTGCGACGCTAGACAAAGCGTTTGGTTTTCTCTATTGTTTTTCCTCCTGCATCGGGTCAGGATGCAGTGGAAATGATCCGACCGTATGCAGTATCGCACATACCGATCCATTGTTTTGGCCTTCACGGTGTTATAACCGTATCCCATTTGATACGCGCTACGTTGTCACATTCCATACCTAAAGTAAAACACTCTAACTCCTGTAGGCACCTCCTGAGATCTCAGGATGTCCTACCTACCTTACACTAACATGGTATACGAGACACGGCTCATCCCATTGCTAACCCCGCGACCAGGGCCTCTCGAGCTACTTCTGCGCACCTAAAGAGTAGGGATGACGGCGCTCTCGTATTCAAAAAAATTAGAGGTGATACTACACTCTCTTCGGTGATTGAAACCGCACTAGTTTACACATAAACCAGTCCCTACAACACATACCCGTGTCTTACAATCAACCCTCATAGTTGAAAAATAAAATAAAACTGAAATGCATTTAATCTTTAAACCTTACATACTCAAGTTAAATTTTATACATGTCTCAACCCACATAGTTGAACAACCATTGTTTATACAAATTATTTACGCAAAGTTAAATATTCAAAATGAAAATAAAATAAATTAAAATTCCTTTACGCGAATTTTCAAAGTTTACACGTTAACAATAATCTTTTAAAACACGAAATTAAAATATTAGGTTTATACGTTTCTCTTTAAAGAACAAAAGAACTTAGCTTTCCATTTTGTTTGCCTGTCGTTTGTTTTTCGCTGCCGTTCGGTAGAAATTATTATAAGAAAACTTTTATGCTGCCAACTAAAAATCCTTTGAACACCGAGTGATTTTAGTTATATTTAATGAATTAAGTAACTTTTCTGTTGCACCTTTACTTGAATTTATAATTATTAATCTGCCTCCCCGTACGGCAGCGAATTTAAAACAATCAAACGTGACCTAAATCAATCAAAATCCTTTTTCTACTAATTAATTCTGAAGAGGGAGGGGGGTTTTATAGTTTGCCTCCCACTCTAAAAACTAAATCACCTGTTTAACGCCGTCTCTACGCATCTAAACAAAAGGGGTGGAAGGAGAACTCGTTATCTATTATGTTTCTTAATTAAATAATCTAATCATTGGTAAACTACTTTCAGAAAGATCTGAGACATTTTATTAACATTTAAAAAAATGCAGAAAGCTAGTCATTATTTTGTAGTAGATAGTGACAAAATTATGGCTCCGAGATTTGAATTTCAGAGACCACAATTGATGATGTTAATTTTCTTTGGTTAAAAGTCTCCTGTTAGTTTACCCGCTGAATGATCCTTTTTAAAAATTAAGAAAAGATGTTAACTGCTAATTAAGACGTTCTCGCAAAATTACATATTCATTCCTTACATAAGAGAAATACCATGGAGCAATCAACCTCGCTTAGCCGTTAAATAATTTACTTCTTCAAATTCGATCCACCACTTTGTTATTTTTGCACGCGTCACTTAATCTCCGAGTGCAGAAAAAAAATGAAGATGCGTGTCGTGTGTTTCCGCGATTATTCGTTACCATTATCCTGACTTCGATAGTTTTTATTCTTTTTTTAAAACAGTTTCTGTTTAATAATCATTAAATTATTATGTTTTTCTTTATTTCTATTACGAGCAAGTGGTTTCTTTAATGAATACTAGTTAGAAATCTGATCTATAATATCCAAGGCGTTTTTTACATGACAATTCTATTATTTATTCTTTATGGAAATAATGAGAAGGTGTCAATA
>JAHZMQ010000031.1:0-96257 GCA_031772345.1 Himalopsyche anomala | reverse complement strand
TCCCTACTACTCTCTTCAAACAAGAGAGGTTGAGCGACTGAATAACAAACAGTTCTCGTAGAAAAACTTCTGTTGATCTATATATTAATACTCGATAATGTCCGTATGATTGCATGATTGCATGATTGTCCGCGATTTCCCCTCCCCCTCCCTCCTCAAAGCTCCGCTGACGCAATATTTTTATTCATACTAAAGACATACTTTTTTCGTTTGTATATGGTCGCGATTTTGCCTTTTCGATGACGTCAAGAAAGACGGTCCTCCTCCCCCCCCCCACCCCATCCTTCCACCATGTCGCCATTAATTCATTTCTTCATTTTTCTCTGACGTCTGTGTTTGAATTTTTGAAGTCAAACAAAATTATCGTACTAACCAAAAATATTCTCTCAAGCTGTGGGATTCGATACCATGCCCCAATTTTCATGCGCGACGTTCGGACGGCTAACGCACTGATCCACGAATCTAATTGAGAAAAGCGATATAAAAACTCTATATAATTTAAATAATACAAAGCAAAAAATAAAAACGCGTTTTTAGTGAACTAATAATGACATCTGTGGGTGAAATCTTGCACTAAACGAATTTGAAATTCCAAGATTTCAAACTGAGTTGTGAGAGGCTATATAGGGCTGCTCAATTATATATAATAATTTAATTAACTATTTATTTATATATATACGAAAAATGGTTGTTAGCAAACTTAAACATTATTCCAAATATTAAATAATTTACGAGGTCTATTTCTGCTAATAGGAAAAATAATTGTTAGCAAACTTAAAAATTATACCAAAAATAAAATAATTTACGAAATTTCTGCTTCTAAGAAAAATGGTTGTTAGCAAACTTAAACATTATTCCAAATATTAAATAATTTACGAGGTCTATTTCTGCTAATAGGAAAAATAATTGTTAGCAAACTTAAAAATTATACCAAAAATAAAATAATTTACGAAATTTCTGCTTCTAAGAAAAATGGTTGTTAGCAAACTTAAACATTGTTCCAAAAATTAAGTAATTTACAAGGACTATTTTTGCTAATAGGAAATTAATTGTTAGCAAACTTAAACATTATTCCAAAAATTAAGTAATTTACAAGGACTATTTTTGCTACTATGAAAAATGGTTGTTAGCAAACTTAAAAATTATACCAAAAATAAAATAATTTACGAAATTTCTGCTTCTAAGAAAAATGGTTGTTAGCAAACTTAAACATTGTTCCAAAAATTAAGTAATTTACAAGGACTATTTTTGCTACTATGAAAAATGGTTGTTAGCAAACTTAAACATTATTCCAAAAATTAAATAATTTACGAGGTCTATTTCTGCTAATAGGAAATTAATTGTTAGCAAACTTAAACATTATTCCAAAAATTAAGTAATTTACAAGGACTATTTTTGCTACTATGAAAAATGGTTGTTAGCAAACTTAAACATTATTCCAAAAATTCAATAATTTACGAGCTCTATTTCTGCTAATAGGAAAAATAATTGTTAGCAAACTTAAACATTATTCCAAAAATTAAGTAATTTACAAGGACTATTTTTGCTACTATGAAAAATGGTTGTTAGCAAACTTAAACATTATTCCAAAAATTCAATAATTTACGAGGTCTATTTCTGCTAATAGGAAAAATAATTGTTAGCAAACTTAAACATTATTCCAAAAATTAAGTAATTTACAAGGACTATTTTTGCTACTATGAAAAATCGTTGTTAGCAAACTTAAACATTATTCCAAAAATTAAATAATTTACGAGGTCTATTTCTGCTAATAGGAAAAATAATTGTTAGCAAACTTAAACATTATTCCAAAAATTAAGTAATTTACAAGGACTATTTTTGCTACTATGAAAAATGGTTGTTTGCAAACTTAAACATTATTCCAAAAATTCAATAATTTACGAGGTCTATTTCTGCTAATAGGAAAAATAATTGTTAGCAAACTTAAAAATTATACCAAAAATAAAATAATTTACGAAATTTCTGCTTCTAAGAAAAATGGTTGTTAGCAAACATAAACATTATTCCAAAAATTAAATAATTTACAAAATTTCTGCTTCTACGAAAAATGGTTGTTAGCAAACTTAAACATTATTCCAAAAATTCAATAACTTACGAAATTTCTGCTATTACGAAAAATAGTTCTTAGCAAACTAGAACATTATTCCAAAAATAAATAATTTACAATTTAAATACTGCAGGGCAGGGCTGTCGATATACGCCCCGAGATATTTCTTTTACTATCAGAAATTCTGGATTATTCAATAAATAGGTTAGTAATTTATTTTTCACGCCAGTAACTTTTCTGACTACTTAAAAATGCAACAAAAATCCCTCCGTTGAGGTCAACGGGCTTACAGCTAGTATACTTTTATTAGAAGATCATGTGCTCCACATTGTGAGCGAACATGGATTAAAAAAACAATGTTTTTGACTATGTGCTCACCTTTTAAATTATTAATTAATATTCTTCCCAGATTAATCCATACCTAAAGAATATTTTTTTTTGAGCAATAGTACAAATAATCAAAATTTATAAACATAGTCTAATTTATTTAAGTGAGCTGACTACTCGAAGGTTTAATATTTTATCAACTATTAAACTGAAATAAATATCAGTAGACAAGTAAACACGAAACATCTAGTTCAGTGGTTGGCAACCTTTTGAGAAATTGGGTAAAAAAAAAAAAAAATTGGTTAGTGGGTAAAAGTTAAAAATATTTTTTTACCATTTACCCTTTTAAAAAATCATTTTCAGAAAACAATATACATATATATTTATATATCATAAATAATATTTGCGTAATACACATTTATTTTATGAAAACACACTTATAATATTGTTATTAGTGGCTTCCTCAGTCTTTTTAAATAGGTAATTTGATAAAAAAATATTATCATAATTTCTTGGCGGATAGCTCAAAATGTCAAAGTGGGTAATTCAATTACCCGCGGGTAGTAGGTTGCCGACCACTGATATAGTTGGTATTGGTTTTGGCTTCATTTCTTATCAGGTACTTGACACTCTTGACTACGTTCACGCAATACAATTTTTCCATAAATAATCAGGCTATTGATAGTCAATAAGAGTTGCCGTTCTTTTTTTTAAAAGCGGGAAACAAAAACTACAAAAACCACAGAAGAAAGAGAAATTGGAGCATGGCTCCATATCCACGAATATACGTAATATCCACGAATATACGAATACGGACCCTTTTTGTGATCCAGGGATTTCTGAATTCACAATCTTCAATCTCGGAATTGATCATTCAGATTCAATCATTCAGCAATTCATGAGATCATTGCTGAAAAAATTGGGAAGTTAAAATATTCCAGATGTTTTGTTAAATAGAAGTGATAAATTGGCATACTCCAGACTTTTTCTAAGCTGTGAGAACTTTTTATAAGCTTCATTTTTTGAAAAACTTACGAATGCCATTGAATCCGGCTCAAATAAGCTTTTTTTAGCTCTTCTTGGGGATTTTAACGTGTTATGGTGCATCCTGAAATCACAGGATTTGTTCTAAGACGATCCCGGGGTTGGAGGCCCTACTCGTAATGTTTTCGAAGTACAGTACCTATCAAATTTGTACAGTCATCATTCATATTTCTTGAACAACTTACACGACGGAAATTGATTCATACGAACTTGTTTAATTTTTAAATTGATCTATTCGTGTATAAGCACTTCTTATCGTTATTAGCTTAGCTGAAAAATGAAATTATTATCACTTACTATATTTGGCAATGCGATAAGAAAAACGGACAAATTTTTAGATACAAGATAAATTGATTTCTCACATTTGACAAATTTTTAGATACAAGATAAATTGATTTCTCACATTTGGTAACTCAAACAACGCCAGAAAGAGAATTTCAATTACAAAACTTAACTAAAGACAATTGTTGATTTTTTTCAAATTTTGTTGCCAATTTGTTCTTTATTTCAATATCCCCACAATCAATAAATTTTCAATTTCAAAACCTCTCTTAATAGAGAGAAAACGCATCTACGTTAAAAAACGTGTTAAGTCTCAAAACCCACTCAAATCCAAAACGCTCACAGCAGTTTTTTTAACTTTTCCAACAATTTTGGTTTTTGTTAAAAAATGTTACATTTCGTAGCGATTACCGTTCTGGAATCAACGTCAGTAGACAGCGGGACATGTCTACAGATGAAAGCAAAAAAGATGTAGGCCCAAATTGGAAGCAATAGCTTCTTGAAAATTAAAATTGAGTTTACATTATTCCACATTCTTCACAGACTGATCAATAAATAAAAAAATCTCACGGCTCAAAGGGTTAATATATAACTAACGGTTTTATTACTAAAAAAAATCTGCTTTTGTTTAGTTCGGTGAAAAGATTTTTTTGAATAATATGCATGTGGATTCAGTTAGTTAGTTATAAAATGTAATGAATGTTGCTAAAACGTATTAAAATTGATAATTATTTGAAAATAGTACCCTATATAAAAAATGCCAAGAATAACACTTTTACAGTGCAACAAAATGCTAATATTGAAAATAAAAAAAAATTATGTTAAAAATACATGTATCTACTTATCTACTTTTTTATTTGCGTAAGTTTTTATCTATTGATGTAGTATCAACTGGTCGTAAGCCTGTTGCCCCCCATCAAGGCTCCCTATAAGACAGTGGTGCACAAGGTTTTTGGAAGAAAGACCAATTTATCCATTTTCTAAATTTTTCAAAGGCCGCAGAGGGTAAAAGTGTTGAAAAATAATGATATTTTATATATACTAGGCGTGGTATACATTTTATGTATTTTCAAATTAATAGTTACATAATTTAATCAAGTACTCCAATCACTCCACTTCGCATTTTGTGGATATTTTCACGATGGAACTTAGTGAGATTTCTGACACTGCATACTTACTGGCAGCAAGCATTTCGGTGTCTTTGTACGTAGGGTGGAAAACTGCTCTTCAAGAAGACATTTGCAAAAATTCTGCAGGTCGCCTGTCTGTTATTTCGATCTCAGTTGGTCGCTGTTCTGCAAATCGATCAACTCTAGTTGCAATGATGAATACTGAGAAGGGGTTGACATTTAAATGTCTTGAACAAGTATCGGTCACGATTAAAATCACAAAATCTTCTTTTATCAGTGACGATTCAGATTATATAACTATGCTACTGCACAATTTTTTTACATATCAAACATAGATTTTTATCATATTCAATGTGAAATTTGGTCATGAAATCCTTGTTATCTTGGGCCGCAACAAATGCCATTTTAGGCCGCGGTTTTTTCTTAGACAAGAGGTTAGCTGCGCGGAACAATTCAACAAAAGCGCAACATAATTTGTCATATTTGATATTAAAAAAACAGTGTTTTGATTTGTGTTGTGAACTAATTCTATTTTTAAAAAAATAATTCTAGTTGAATTATCTAAATGTTCAATTTATTTAGATCAAATACGGTTATTGCCAACTGGAGTTCGTTTTGCATTATCAAAAATCATAAATCTACAGGTGTGATCAAATGCAAACATACTTAGTGAACAAATCTGATAGTCAAACTAAACTCAATCCATTCTCTGGCATACATATGCGGCAAACTGACTCTCACACATCTTATTCCGAAGACGGAGCGTAGCGAGAGCAATTCGCTAATCACTAACCCTGCTCTAGCCCTACGCATCTATCCCCACTCTCTTTGGAAAAGAGAAGTCGAGTAACTGAGAAACAAGCAGTTTTCCAAGAGCTATTTTTGTTGGGATAAATTTTATTAAAAGTATATATTAAAATCAGCATTGAAATTGGGAAAGGCTTAATAAAATGCTGTTTTATATTTCCGAGTGTAAAATTGTGAAACGCAAAAAAAAGTACTGGACTAGGTGGGCTTAGCCCTACCTGCATTTTTCACCCAAAATGTGTAGAAAAAAAACTTTAGATGGCTGAATAAAAATGAACAGCAATTCGGCCGCTGAACAAAATAAATACATTTCTAAACGTAACTAATCTTTCCCCGAATTTATACAATATATTTGTTTTGATTTTTCTCTGTCAATATAAGACAATGATATGTCTACCTGCAATAATACTCTCGATTGTGTTTTGTATTACGATTTCAAACCGAGCCGGCATCAAAAAAACAATGGCCCTATACATACTTCATACAGAACAGGCAACGTGACGTCAGTCTCTCAACACCTACGTATTAATAATAATAAAAGAGGCTCGGACTGTTTTGAAATTAGACCGAGAAAAAACAAATGCTTTTTTGCAACACTCTGTTTACATTGGGGCGCAATCAAGCACGATTAGAAAACGTATGTATTTTATAACCATTGGCCATACGGAAACGTCATCTTATCGTACACGATTGCGCCTCGGTATACAGCCTGCAGTCATTACGTCACGCGGGCTAATTCAATCTAGCCCATACATACAAAATCACTTGTAAAATCTCTGTTCGTTAAAAAATAAACGACAGAGTTCATTCACGGTAGTTCACTTTGAAGGAGATGAATTTGAGGTCCAGTTTTTACTAGTCTATTATTTCATACTTACATTAGCTTTGATTTCATTGTATAATAATTTATGCTTTGCAGTAGTGTCGTAGTATTTGTTGATTTGCTAGTAGATTAATGTATAATGTGAAGTGGAAACATGCACAATTTCGTAAATATTATACAATGCTAAACTTTTTTCTAGCCCATCCAAGATTTTGGGTCACGAACCGCCACTGCATTTCATATATATAATGTGCTATGATCAGAAAAGTAGGAATAATAAACTTAAAGGGGCACTCCTTATTCTAAAAAAAATATTCCCTACATAAATATGATAAGCCATTGAAAAAAAAAACATTCACAGGAATGGTCGTGTATTTGTCAGTTCTACGTTTGCACATCTGGGATGTTTGGCACATCCTTAACTGTTGTCTGCCTTAATTGGCTATAATTACTTACTAATTTCTGAGCACAGGGGTGCCAAAATGGTGCCAGAGTTTTTTTTTATAAAAACACGAAATATCGAAAAGCTTTTGTTGGGAAACCTCCATCGGGATGCTGTATGCCTATCGGTTTATATGAGGCCAAAATGATAATTCCACCATTCTTGAGAAAGTGAAGCTAAATGTTCCTGATTATTTTTTGAGAAATCATTAATACGAATTGTATGTTCTCCCAAGGTGTCGAGCCAGCCAGCCAGCCAGCCAATGGGGATGCCACTGATGTCAACATATTCCACGTGGACATGGGTGAGTTCCGGCGGCCGGATGCTATTTTTTTATGTATTAAAGTAGGGTTTGTCGGAGCTTACTCGTTGACTTCCTTGCCAATTGGTTTTTTTTTCTAATGATTTTAATATTAAATTGTATTATATTTATTTTCTTCATTTTAAAAGTTTTAAATTTAAAATTTGTCAATCTTATGTAATGTAAAATAAAATAAATAAATATGCTCTACATTGGGAGCGGACATTGATAAATATTAACAAGCCAGTGGCGTACTTAAATAGTAATGTCCTTTTTTTTTCTATAAAAATTCACATTTCAGCCAAAACGCACTATTTATTTTTGAAAAAAATATCTTACATTCAATTACTAATAACTGAATTGCAAATGTTCCAGATATAACACCAATGGAATCGGCGAAGAAGTAGTACTGCAAAAACTCTTGGAGCCAGTTACTTTCACCTGATGAAAATCTGACGTACGATCACTGGAATGAAGCGCGGAATAAAGTAAGTGTCTCTTTTGTTATACTGGATTTAAAAAAAAATGAACTTTATTTTGCTTGTTAGTTAACCAAAAAGATTTATGATCAGTTATTGGTAAGCATCAACTATCTAAAGATGTATACTTGCTAGTAGCGCTCACAAATGATGACCGGTAATGGTAAATAATAAATTCTTACTACCTAACATGGAAAACAAAACAATAGTTTTCACTGCTTACTTCCTAATGAATTACTCCCTAAATGAGTCAAAGGACTCCTGGATTTACGTGGGATCGTCAAGTTGCGAATTAAAATAAACAGCTACTCAAATAGGTATGATCCCCCCGCCGGGGTACAAAACACAGAAATAATACGAGGAGAAATCCGCGGTGATGAAAACGTCCTGACACTTACAGTCTAGGCAGAATAGAAAAATAAAAATAAAGATAAAAATTGCGAAATTGATTTTTAAAGCCCAAATAGGTCATTAATGACAATGATGCATTCCTTACTGCCTTTCACACGATGTTAATACACCCACTTAGTATTTGATTTAATGTAATTATTTGCTTTTATTTAGTTAGAATACCCGACAAGTTTCTCAAGGGTTAAGTTTCTCAACAAGTTTCCCAACAAGTTTCTCAAGGGTTCTCAACTTTATAATGATAGGTCATTAGTCGACCTGAGCGATACTTTAATAATTAGTGTTAAGCTCAATAGTATTTAGGTCGATGGATGGTTATCCCCCAAGCGGGTGATGTTACAGTTAATAGATAACTGCGTTTAACAAATAAATGGTTTAACAGAGAGACGAATTTAATAGATAAATGAGATTAGCAAATTAATTTCACAATTAGCTTTTAGTAAATGATTTTTAAAAGAAATTGAATAAATGAATTTAACAAAGATAAATGATTTTAATAGATAAATAATGTTAGCAAATGATTTTACAACAACGCTTCCGTCTCGAACAATTATTACAGCGGGCTTCCTTAAACAGAACAAATTGTAACGCTTGGAGGGGACACCCGGGGTGTCCCCTCCATGTAACGCTCGCCGTTCTAACTCAGGTTCAATAAAACGCTCTTGTTGGGTTGACTACTGACTGTCTTTATTGATTTTCCCAATTATTTATACTAATTTCTTAAATGCTACGTTAACAAAATTCTATATTTTAATTCTATTGTGCTTTCATAATTCGAGGTGTTGTCATTAACAATAGTATCTATCGACATTCAATATTATCCATACAGCATATTTCTATTTTAAAGGTTACACGTGCAGTCAGACGCCGACGTAATTGAAGACAGTGGTATTTAGTTTTAAATTAATTATATTGACGAGAAATTCTTACCAAGTCTGTATTAATATCGGCGCGATCTGAGAGGCCCCAGCGATTCCTCAGACCTACGGCTTACGATGTCCCAAAAAGGAGTCCCGAAAAGAAGTGACCGAATAATTTATTTTTAAAACTGAATAATTGGCAACTAAGCGGTGGAGAAGAGAAGAGGGGGGCGGGCGTATTATTGTGTCTTTAAGGGAGGGGGTAGCGTCCTGCATCAGAGCGTCCGCTCGGTACTTGCACTATGTCTAAATAGTATTTCCAAGAAATTACTTCATGTTACTAAATTTTAGAAAGCGGCCGCCTTTCCAGATGTTATTCTGTTTATTTGCCGTTGAACGTGCTGATTTGAAAAAGTCTTCTACCCATATACTCTACCGCCCCTAAGTTGAGCGGTGAACACTCTATAAAATATTTTGGCAAAAATAAACAAAACTATTATCTGTGAATTTACATTATTGTTTGCGAGCGGCAAATTAGGAGACGGGCAGGGAGATCAGGGCACCTACAAAATGGAGTCGTGTCAGAGCGCATTCATTATAACTGAGAAAAATATTTACTTTTTGACGCCACGTGGGTGGATTAATTTTATCTGTTAAATTATATAGAAAAAGAAAGAAGTTAATGAGAGACTGGACAGCGTAGTGCTGCGTATTTACTATAGCTGAGAAAATATTTATTTTATCGCGACACGTGGCGGATTACTTTATCTGTTAAATTGTATAGCAATAGAATTTAATTCTTAATTCTAAGTTCATGAGAGACTGGACTGCGTAGCGCTGCGTATCTACTATAGCTGAGACAAGATATTTATTCCTAAGAATTTCACTTAATGATTCAACACTTGCGAAGAGAAAACCACTGGACACACCTTGGATATGGAAAGTTTCCATGTGCAACGAGCCGACATGACACGATACATATTTTATACACAAGGTTATACAATACAGATCAATAATCAGAGACAATAACACAAATGAAAAGTTTGAGAATTTCTAGCTTTTCCCTCGTTCAGTCCGCCCACCGGAAACCACCTAAGTCGAGCAAGTGGCTTTAGAACAAGGGCATTTATTTAATTAAATTCTAGTTCTGGATGAAACTATATTGCAACAGGATTTTAGTATCAGGCGGCATTACCTTGTATGACACGTCTGTATCAGGAATTGAAATGTATAAAAAACTGAACAAAAAGTATATGGGTTATATTAAATAAGTTATTTTTGATGCCTCTAACATTCGGAAGCGCCAAACGCGCGCCTCATTTGCTATTTAGATCATTTGCCACTGTGTCTTTTTTAAAGCGAACAAGAGAGGGGGAGTAATTATTGGATGAAGGGCGGCATTGTTGCTTGATAAAATACTAAATTAGTGCTTCTAAAATACACACAAAAATAAGCGGCACAAAAACTTCATATTTTACCCCGGTAGAACCAATAACTACATCTTGAGAATCGTCAGTGGAATCAATTTCATTATTAGAATGATCGATTTCAGTAACTTTGTTTTCTTTTTCAACCTTTTTGTATTTCTCCTCACCTACACGCATCTGTGTCTGATTAACTGATTCGCCACTCTGGCTGTCGGGTACAATGCAGGCAATTGAGTCAGTTTTATCATTAGAAGGATCGATTTCAGTAACATTGTTTTCTTTTTCAACCTTTTTGTATTTCTTCTCACCTACATGCATCTGTGTCTGATTAAATGATTCCCCACTCGGGCTGTCGGGTACAATGCGGGCAATTGAGTCAGTTTTATCATTAGAAGGATCGATTTCAGTAACATTGTTTTCTTTTTCAACCTTTTTGTATTTCTTCTCACCTACATGCATCTGTGTCTGATTAAATGATTCCCCACTCGGGCTGTCGGGTACAATGCGGGCAATTGAGTCAGTTTTATCATTAGAAGGATCGATTTCAGTAACATTGTTTTCTTTTTCAACCTTTTTGTATTTCTCCTCACCTACATGTATCTGTGTCTGATTAAATGATTCGCCACTCGAGCTGTCGGGTACAATGCGGGCAATTGAGTCAGTTTTATTATTAGAAAGATCGATTTCAGTAACAGTTCTATCTTCAATATTTTGATAAATTTTCTCATCCACCGGTATCGGGAGACACTTGATATAATCCACAGTCTTTAGGCACAAATGCGATCCGTTGGTATGGGCGCCGTATTCATCCAATTTGATATCAGATATTTCGCAGTCTTTCTCATCACTGAGGTCATCACAGTCCTTTTTAGAGTCACATACGTCTCCAACCGAAATATGGTAGTTGGAGCGACACTTAAAGGCGCTATTCTTGTCTAAGATGATAAAGTCTGATGTTGCAGAAATAGTCATCGGGAGAATCAGGAAACATAAACTCACAATTCCCGTAAGGTTGTTCATTTTGGAGCTGAAAATAAAAAAAAGATGACACATTACAAAAACAAGTTGACACTAGGGCATTCAATTTCGAACCCTTTTTGTAATTCCGGGATTCGGAACCTTTTCAATCCCAGGATCCCTCGGGGTTCGGAATCGAGAGGTTGTAGATTTCAAAAAATTTTACTCGTGACGATTTTCAAATCTTGAGAATTTTTGAATTGAAAGTGAAAAAATACAAGACTTTTTTTTTGCTGCGGCACCTGCGACACCCCACATCCCAAAAAAACAACAAATTACTTATTTTTTCCCCTCCCCGAGGACTTGGCTCACTTGGGCAGTCACGTAGTCTCTATATAATTTTTATTTTACACAATAAAATAAGAAAATACAATAAAATCAACAAATTTTAACGTTAATTATTTAATAAAAGGAACAAAATTAGTCAAAAATAATCATTTAACTTGAAAAAAATGAAAATATAAACATAGCATATCAAATCTATCAAAAGTAAACTTAGATATATTCGGCGATAACTTTGTGGAAGTTCATTTTTAATATAAAATGAAATTTGACAACTTTGTTATCCCATAATAGGGTAAAAATATCAACGTATTTTTACCCTATTATAATGGTGTTCTACCAAGTAAATGCCAAATCAATAAAAAAAAATGTTATCCCACTTTTTGTGCTATAACTTGTGACACGTGATTTGTCTCTTTGAGAAGCATCATCAGACAGACAATCGCAACGTTTATGAATAAGCTATGTGTGGTTTGTTACTATTTACCAGACAATGAAAGTAATTAACTTACAATTAGTACTAGCAAATTTTGTATCTTACCCCCTCCCTGCGTACATTAAAAATGGACAAATCCCGATAACGTAAACCCCGAACCCATTAAAAACAATTATATGATAAATACATGGTATTTTGTAAGATCACTGAAATTCTGATATGGCAAATTTACACCCCCGTTCACTTACCAATTTGTAATTTTGTGCGAATTAATGTGGACAAAGGATTTTTTCATTCCGTTATGGATTCATTTCACTATGATAAGATTATTAGAAGATGTTATTGACACTTGCACCTCAAGTTGTGCATCGTTTCGTGTTTTTAGGATGCTTTGACACTCAGATGTTAAATCTCAGATTTTGGGGTTGTTTTCATCAGATTTTAGTTTAAGTTTAGATGTGCATGGGTAACGGAGGTCTCAATTAAATTCCGTTCTATGTTTATTACACTGTCATAACTGAAAATACTGAAATAATTCAAATAAAGATAGCAGAAAACCTTAGCATTTCTAAAACTACGGTGAATAAGCTAATCAAACTCCAAAAACACCCTTTTTTATTGATAAAGAGAAGTAAAATTGATTTAAGTCATTATGGATTGAATGGTGAGGGGCAGGGAAGATAAACTTTTTCTCCAAAAGATGTAGCAATTTTTTTGAAGTGACAAATTTTCTGGAAACGAAGCTAGATCCCAACACTAACGATATTTATGTTATCAATACACAAATAATAATTGATGACACTTATGTTTTTCTATTGGTAGCACCAACACGACGGCCATGTTGAATTATACGTCAAACAGTTTCAGACGCCATCGTTAAGATAACCCATATTTATTTACTTACGAAAGTTAAATAAAAAATAGTATTGACTTTGTGGATATCCCAGAACATTTCCTTGAACAGACGGAAACGTCTCCCGTTGAGGTTATGCTGGTCAGAGTTGCGTCCGAACGCACGTTATTTTATTTGATGCAAACAATGCGCGAAAAGTTAATTACTTATCATCCACAATGACGGCTTACATACCATAGACAATACACTATAAGCCATAGAGTAATATATACGTCGCCCGCTGTGGTCTAGTTGGTTAGAGCATGCTCTACCAATCAGGTGGGTCTGAGTTCGATTCCCGGTAAGGTCAATTTAACAAATGGCCGGGCGCATTTTACACATTTTTCGTTTTTTTTTCGATTTTTCGGCCCTCCAGCATCAAAAGGGTTAAATAAATAAAGTAATGGTGAATATGTAAAAAAAACCTTTTTTTGCGCGAAATAACCTTTATATTATCTGCATTTAGAAACCATAACTTAAAAAATCATTTCATGTGTTTATTTTTAATAGCCGTGATTAGGGAATCCAATCCCAAGCCAAAATGTCGATCCCAGGATTTCGGGATTACAATTTTATGATCCCGGGATCCCGGGACTAGTCCCGAAATTGGGTTTTTTTTTATAGTGCTACTCATTTCATTTTTATAAATGAAATTTATAATATTGGTCAAAAATTAATAAGACAACTTATTCTATATTATATTCTTTATTTTAGTATCTTGGGAATGCGACCGTAGAAATAATGAAATATATTTTTTGACACTGGTATTAGGGATTCTGAAGTCTCGGATTTTTTTAAGTCCCGGGACTCGAGATGTGATAAAGTCAAAGTCCCGGGACTTCCCGGGACTTGGGACTTTTATTTCCCCTTCAATAAAATTATCAATTTATTTAAATTAAATATTTGTATGTATGTATGCCATCTGTGTGGTCGAGTGGTCAACGTCGTTGGCTTCGGTTACGGAGGTCCCGGGTTCGAATCCCGGTACGGACAGTTTTATAAATTGATTTTTCAATTGATTTATGAATTTCTGTTCGAAGGCATGGATTTATGTGATGTCTTGAATTCCCCCCTCCAACCCATCCTATCCTATGAGCGGGGAATATCGAGTGATTAGCTAACCACTAGTCCTCTCCTAGCCCTATCCTTCTATTCCTACTCTCTTTGGAAAAAGAGAGGTTGAGCAACTGAGTAACAATCAGTTCTCGTAGAAACACATATGTTGAGATAAACTCCATTAGGAGTCCATATGCTCTACATTGGGAGCGGACATGGTTAAAAAAAAAATGTACTAAAAAGGGATGATACAGTACATGTATTGAAAAATAACAATGAATTGGGTAAAATTATGACCGTTACTTCACAAATCACAATACAGCTTTTATACCTTTTTTTGTCCTATTGAGACATTGGTAACATTGTACAATAGTGAAAAACATTTGTAAATGTAACATCATTAGGTATGAACATTTAATTATAATATTTTTTAATTTGCTTTTTCTACAGTTATATTTTTATACGATTATGAATTGATTTAAACAAATTTCTAATAGCATAAATGGAAATATCTTTCTCCCAAACGTTTTTTAATATTTTGTTTCAATTAAACTAATTGAGCGTTTTTTATTCAGTTAAACGTATATTTTTTTTCATGCGTACTTTAAAAAGGCGCCGAAAGTATGCATTAATAAAAAAAATACATCTTTTGAACACGTTTATTTATTAATAATGAAAATATAAATAGGGTAAAAATAACAAAGTATTTCAGTTCTACAGTTTTTGTAGTAGTTTTTGTAGTAGTTTTTTAGTAAAACTGTAGAACTGAAATACTTTGTTATTTTTACCCTATTAATATGGAGTTCTACCAAGTAAATGCCAAATCAATAAATAAAATGAAAATATGAAATTAATTCAATAATAAAATCACAACCTCAAATTATACATAGTATGCATTATTTACACCAAAGTTAATATTTTATTTTTGCTTATCAAAATATGCTTTTAAAAATAATAATGAATTTAATGACGAATCAGAGACAGCCAAAAATATCATAAATAATCTTAGTGTCCATTCTCCAGTTGGTTTTAAAACCTTAAATTCGTTTAGTTATTTCGTTTTTATTGGATAAATCTTTTGTTTTTTTGTAATCTGTCTATTTAATTCTTCTTCCAGTGACAGTTTTGCAATATTTATTTCATCATCGATATTTTCTTCTCATACCTCGATATCTTTTTCCACGGAGAAAAGACGTTGTAGTAGATTATCTCCGTATTTCAAATATATTGTTTTGGAGCATTTGTCAAAATCTTTCTTGTATTCTTTTCGAAAATCAATTAGTCCCAGCAAAACCGTTGGTAAAAAAATTATTCATAAGCTGCCTTGATTTATAACATCATTTTGTAGAAATAACTATAGGTTTCATTATTTCTTGGAATTCTGTGTGATTATTCCCAGTTCGCTTAACTATCCAATAGTTAAGCAAACACGTGTCTAAGTTTTTTTGTATTTCTGCATGTCTCTACCCATCAAAAATGGTTATTTCGTATTACAATATATAAATAGATGTTATTTGAAACTTTTACAACTATAAATCCAAACAGCTGTTTCTTTTATAAGATCCATTAAATATATGCATACTTTATTTTGTTAAAACCCCGGCCTTTAATCCTTAGCTTGAATATAATGCATTTTTTTTAAAACTGATCCCGATGATAGACACCAATGTAAATTTATTTTAAATCAAAATTAACTTTTAAGGTCACATTAGAGATTGCTTGCATCCAATTTTTATTTGTTAGAATGGTTTTTTCAAAATTAAAATGTACAATTTGGCTTCCTTAAGTCCCGGGACATTTAGCAACAAAGTCCCGGGACTTAAGACAGCGAAAAACCTTAAAAGTCCCGGGACGTCTCGACACAAAATCCCTAACTGGTATTATATAGGAGCTAAAAGGAGTGATTTTTTGTTGAGTATAATTTTAAAGAGTTACTCTATTTTTGTTTTACCACCTCAGCCAGAAATAGTCATATACATACATATTTAGAACAAAACTTCTTATCGCCAAAAGTGTCCACTTACAGTAAGTAATCTATAATATGATTTAGAATTAAATATCTTTGGGATTCATTAAAACATAATTTATTACCATAAGTGACTTCTAGTATTTCATTTTATAACTTTCGCCTGCAGAGTTTATTTTCGAATGTGTTATCTTAATTGTGCTTTGTGAAATATTGAACAATGGAACATTGTTTGTTATATTTAAGGATTGTTTTATTTTACAAAGCCAAGACGATTCTATTATATAGTAAAACCAATACCGAAAGTTTCGGGATCATGTCTTCTAATCCCGGGATTGAAATGTATCAAAAACTGTACGGGATCCCGGGATTGGATTCCCTAAACTTAACCATAACTTATGCAAAGGCGTTTATTTTGACAGCAGTCACCATAAGGAGACATTTCAAAGTCGAAAATAAATCTCTAAAATGGCGCCCGATGAGTTTATAATGATCAGTGATGCCTACGTATAAATATACGTGAGTATGTCATCAGCGGTGGGCTGCCAATATTTGAACAAGGGGCTCGCTGAATCATAGTTGTTGGCGGTTTTGGTTTTTTACACCATTGTATAATTATACGGGCACCATAACGTTAGCGCCAGTGATGTAGAGCTTAATCTTTAAATTTTCTTTAAAAATAATAATGAAATTAAATAATAGTTTGTGACAAGAGAAAATAAAACAAAAAATATTCCAAAGATATCGCAGGCAAAAGCTGTAGTTAATTTTATATAATTTTCTAATGTGTATTGAAAATAAGTAATAGAAGCAAAGCGTGAAATAAGAGTGAATCTGAACGAAGAAGAACTTGAATGTACTAGACCAGGGATGGCGAACAAGGGACCCGCCTGAGAAATTATCTAACCCGCTTGAACTTTTAGAAATAATTGTTTTCTGAAAACAAGCCTAGCGCGTGCACCTTGTTAACGGAGCTATGCGCTAAGTTACATTCACACAACTCTATTTTTTTATTTATATCATTACTCGAGTAAATACAGATGCTTCCAAAGTCTCCTTACGTCTCACCTTTGACAAGTGAATGCTTACTTAATTATTCAATCTATGTGACCCGCGACATGATTTTTTTTATTTTTTAAATCAAATTTGACCCACTTGCGAAAAAGGTTTGCCATCCCTGTACTAGACTGAGAGTGCAGAAGCAAAGCGTGAAAGAAGAACGAATCTGAATGAAGAAGAACTTGAATGCTCTAGACCAGGGATGGCGAACAAGGGAGAAGATATCTAACCCGCTTGAACTTTTAGAAATGATTGTTTTTATTTAAAGTCTAAATTATTTAATCGATGTGACCCGCGACATGATTTTTAAATTTTTTTTCAATCAAATTTGAAAAAAAAAGGTTCGCCATCCCTGCTCTAGACTGAGAGCGGCAGAAGCAACGCATGAAAGAGCGAATCTGAATGAAGAAGAACGCGATATTGTAAGATTAAATATGAGTGAATATAACTGTAACAGGCGAGCTGAGCATGAATGTATAATTGACATTAACAATCAGGTGACGGATGATAGACCAATAACATCAACGAAATGCAATGCCACCCTATCCACTTTTTAGGTTCTTTAAATATTCAATGTGCTGTTGACCATTGTAGATGTAGAGCAGTATGTACACTTTTATGCTGAAAGCCTTCGATTAAAGCATAGTTGTTGTTTTTTTAACACTCGCGGCTTGGAGACTAGAAAAATACCTCTCTTCCGATGGGGGTCGTTTAGAGACCCCAGTGGTTTCCTCATTATTGGCCTTATTCTTATGAATTTCAAAAAAAAAAAAAATAGTCTAAGGGCTTTAAAATATTTCTCTGCATCATTCCTCATACATTTTTTATAAAAATCCGTGGTTTTTTAATAAATAATCATATTTTAAGTTGCGCGTAAAAAGACGTCATCCCAGCACACAAATGAAATCGCAACTGACGATACAAATATACATTTACAACTGACGCGTTCAGTGCAGTTATCTTACAAACGATCGCTGATAAGCGGGCGCTTATCTCTTATCTTATCGTATTTATATAAACTACAAAAGGTCCAAAAAACTATGATATAAGAATACCTTAATTATAAACATTGTATCACCCATATTAAAATAGATATTTAAGAAAATGTGGGTATTATTGGGGTCGCATTTCTTGAGCTTAGAACCGGAAAAGTTAACGTAAATCCAGAAAACATCTAATGGAACTTCGGCGAAGTGAAGTTTTAACGTCCCGTCATTATTTAAATTTGTATATTCCTCTCAAATTTGCAGACAGTGCTTCCATAGAATTTATTGCATCGGTTGGAATAGGATTTCGAATCTAATCGTATTGTTCCATATTAATAGAATAAAAGTAGTGATCAGATTTCTGCTGAAGCATATTTAAATGTTGTTGGGCCAGATCCACAATTAATTGCTTACCGCTTCAACTCCTTCTGCCAAAGTTTCTAGTTTTTTTTGAACCCCTGTAATTTGTCGGAGCACGTCAATATATTCTCATTTCGACCGTGCATTTTTTAATAAGTTCATCGAAATGCTCGAATATATCAGCCATGTGTGCAAGTTTGGCTATCCAGTAATCAACATCGAGGTTCTGGTATTGTTTGGGCATATTTTGATTTAAAAAGAGCTCACGCACTTCGTAGCGAAGCTCAAACAATCTAGCCAAAACTTTGCATCGGAATTGCCAACGAATTTCAGTATAAAACAATAAGGATTCATATTCAGCTCCCATTTCTGCACTGAGTATTCCAAAGATTCGCGAATTGTGGGGTTATAATGCAAAACGTACTATTTCCAAAAATCAAACTTTTCAGTAGAGGCAAAAAACTATAGCGAACAACACAAGCATAATATTATGATTGAATCAATTAAAAATCATACAATAAATTAATTAAAAATAATTGACCTGCTTCATAAACTTGGCATATGGTAAAAAATATTTTTAATTTGTCATTTTAATGTACTTTTTTTTCAAAACGCACTATTTCCTGGAACTATGTGTACTATGTGTAGAGAAAATAAACTTATTTTCTTTTTTTTTATTCAAACAATATAAGAAAATATATTTAAGGAAACAAGTTAGTAAAAAATGGAAAAAAAATACAAAAGAAATTATTTTTCAACAAAATAAGAAAAATAATATTATTTTATCCTAAGCAATGCGTCTAACCCAGGGGTCACCAAACTTTTTGAGAAGCGGGCCGGATTAAACTTTTAAAAAACTAAGGGGGCCGGACGACAAATAAATTCTTATTGGAACTCAATCAGAATATTATTTAATTTTATGTGGTTACATAATAATTAGAATGTAAACAAATGTTTGCCCTTCTTAGAATTTCAATAAATGAGAATATTCGATAAATTTTTGAGTAAACGAACGTCTGGTCATCTCGCTTCCAATTTCTATCCAACTTCCTTCACTTTGAGTCCCCTACCGGGTAGTTGTATGACAAATGATGATTTGAAATAAATAGTTGTTGTGAATTCACAATTAAATCATGAAATTTATATTTCTTTTATGAATAATTTCTATGCCAAAATCCAGAACTTTTCGCGGGCCGGTTGAAAATCTTCAGCGGGCCGTAGTTTGGTGACCGCTGGTCTAACCTAACCAATGCGTCTGTGTAAGTATTTTTTTCGACTCAGCTCTAGCTGCGTGACTTATAATTGGGTAAACATCAAGTTTCATTGAAGAATTCACAAATCAATTGCAATTCATCCCTGAACATTCAATTACAAGTCATCTCTTAACGTTCGCAGAAATATGTTTGATGAATGCGGCTGTCAAATTTCTCAAGTAAGCCGAAAAAATAATCTCATTTCCGCGCACGTCCGGTCGATTTTGATTCGGTCCTTTTCCTGATATGGTTTCCTGTAAGGAATAAACAAAAATATTATCTTTTCCTTTACTGTCTTCAGAGCAAATCACAACGTTTAAAATATACAGTCAAATTTGTCAACATTTGACAGCTCAATACAAATAGAGCGTTATGCAAAAAAAATTTGTTGCTTCGCTCAAATTTCTATTGGAAATAGTGCACTTTGTCGTAACATGGAAATAGTGCGTTTTGCAAAAAAAATGTAGATGATTTCTCGTTGGAAATAGTACGTTTTGCAGAAAAATATGATTTTCAAGTTGAAAAACGATGGTGTTCTAAACATTTTATCGTAAAACTAATAATACCAGTCGATTCATTAGGTTTGAATTACCCTATCTGCATACCTAACTCAATATCGCTCATTTTGGAAATAGTATGTTTTGCATTATAGCACCACAATTATTGATAACTTTTAACATCCAGGGAATATTAAAATGCATTGAAAAAATCCATGTTTTCTTGAAAGATTTTTATTTCAATTAATATCTAATTTCTCACTCTAAGCTTTTATGAGGGTAGTTATTTATAACAATAGATTTGTTTAGATTTCAAAGTAAGAAAAAGTGGTAAAAATATTTTAATTACAAACATTCCATATCTATAAACACTTCTTAGTTGGGCTTTTTAAAAAATAGACTCAAGCCTGTAGTGGGCGTTTTTTAGTGATTAGCGCACAAATATATTACATTCTTAAAATCAACACAACTTCTAAACCAAACGATATTTTCGATTGAAATTTTTAAAGAAATCATGCGTGACACTTAATCATTAAAAATAAAATTATAACATTTCGATAACATCATAATTTCACTATGTTTCTAAGCTGAATATAAAACCTGTTATCAATTTAGTAGATAGCACTCCGCATGTTATAAATGTTAAATATTCAAAACATTCTATATAACAAAATAGAATATTTATCAATATTTTATAATTATACAAATAATTATAATATATAATCGCCATTCCTTCAACTTTACTACCACTGGAAGTGTAAAATCTAATGCCGTAAAAATTACAGCGTAAATATTCGAGACACATGTGTCACCCTTTTTGTAAATAATAAATAGAACATTCAATGCACAATAACTTAATAGTTTTATTGCTTCTTGTCAAAAAAGGATCACTTGCGGTTGCCGCAGTTTTTTTGAAGAATTAAACTTATGAACCAATCTACGCAACATGTGTATTGGTTGATAATCATATACTAATATGTGCATGTATCATCTTTATCATGGTGTATGCTGGTAGGTATGACGTCTTATACAATGGTAATATATTCGAATAACAAAAAACCGAAACGATAAACTAAAGCAGTGCTCCGCAACCTTTTCTCTCCCACGGCACACCAACATTTTCTCCAGATTTCCGCAGCCCACTTTAAATATGCATACACATACAAGGGTACATATATGAAAAAAATAACATTGGGCATCTTTCTCAATTGTGTAATATATATTGCCAAATCAGTCCTACAACTAGGACACTCTGATTTGATCATTGTTTGAAAAAAATATTTGATTTTTTCTTCACTAAAGTAATGCGCTGCGGCACACTTGGCATCGCCCCACGGCACACTAGTATGTCGCGGCACAGCGGTTGCGGAGCACTGAACTAAAGAACGCGAGCGAGCGGTATGAAAAATAATCCAACTCATTAAACGACTCAATCTAAACTAGCGATGGAGATCGCAAAATAAATCTTATAACACAGTTGATTTTTTGTTTCTCAGCTCAAACTTCCACCCTTATAATCTAGCAAAGAATTAGGACTAATGTTAATTAGTTGCGGCAAATTGTAGTGAATTTGTAAACAAACGGGTTTTTTTCGGGCTGAGAAGTATAAATCTGGGCTTCGGGCCGGGTTCGAGTAACAAGAGTGGCATTAGACTCGGGCCGGGCCGGGTTGGGCTTGAGTTTTTTGGGCTTGGACTGGGTAATTTTGTAAAATTTCGGTCCGTGCAGACCTCTAATATGTTAATAAGTACCCCGAATTCCTGTTCAAAATAGCACGACCGAATGCAATGTAAACTATCTTTTGATTATCTATGTATACCGCATTTTTTTTACACTATGCCCGTGTAAAGAAAGGATTGAGCGTAATTAAAATTTCATTTTACTTGCGGCCTGAAATCTTCATTAAAAAATGCGGCCCGCTAGATGAAACGGTTGTGCTTGTCTGCTTTACAACAAGGATTGACAATAAACACCTTAATATTGATTTCATTCAAACATTACACATGCTTGATTGACAGTTGGCTTCACAACCCTTAAACCTCGCTTAGCTTCTGCACGGCTAATAGAAATATTTTGCACATTTTAATATACGCATGGAATTATATGGCGTTCTAATGATATCCGAAAAACATTTATTGCACTTATGGCCTTTCGTTTGCTTAACCCGCCACGCTTCTTGTGACCCAAAAAAAATGTTGATGTCTCACCTTTCTTTATTTTCAATGCAATATTCCTGCAACACCGGGTGGATTATCTGCATTATAAGATGAACTTATCTGATTAAGATTTCAAAATAGTGTACCTTGGTAGAAACACTAGTTCGAAAAATATTTATTCCCCCTAGTTTTAATAATTCGCTCACTTCATTACTAATAACTATTGTTATTAGCATTTAATGAATTTTCAAAACCTCAGCTCGCCATAATATCACTTTCTTGAACAAACAAGTGACTGCTTTGGTTTATTATCTTACGTACAGACAGTGGCGGATTAAGCACTTGGGAGGCCCCAGGCGCAATACAATTTGGAGGCCTTGTTTCGGATTGCACAACGCGTTGTAATCAGGGGGAGGGCTGGAGGGGGTTTGGAGGGGTTTGCGAGTGCCCCTTACTAAAATTTACTAAGCCCCTCGTTAAAGTAAAAAAAATATTCTCAGATCAAAAGTTATTGTAAAACAAGGGTTTCCAATCTTTTTCTCCCTGGGATCGACATTTCAATCTTAAATTTCCTCGCGATTGACTTCTAGCATGATTCTTATAAGAAATTTTATTTAGTAGTATTTTTTCCCTTCTTTAAACTTAGAAATGTTTACTTTAAATGCAAAATACATATCATTAGATAGGTATGTGCTTACAAAATAATTCAATTATAGTATTTTTGTATATTTTATATTTAAATTACATATTTTTTCGGAATTTCGGAATTCATGGAAGCTTTCGGGATCGACCAAATTTTGCATTGGGATTGACCGGTCGATCGCGATCTACCAGTTGGACAGCCATGTTGTAGATGGTTTATTTGTATTATGAAACAAAAGACATGTATTTGAATTTCTTACAAAATAACAAAAACAAATTGTTTCATAATGATGTAAAATTACTTTAAACAGACTCCGACCCACCCATCGAAAAAAACCTGTTTTCAACTCTATATGTATCATGGTTTGTTATTTTAGGGGACTTTGGTTGTGTCAATATTGACAGGTTTCAGAATTGGTGAGCCTTTCAATGATGGATTATAATTTTAGAAAACCGTAAGCTATTTACAAATGTGTATGTTCTACGAGAACTGTTTGTAGCCCACCTCCCGAGTAGGGATATAAGGATAGAGCTAAGATAGAAATAGTGGTTAGTAAATCATTGATTTATCCAATTTAATTGATTTATTTTTTATTGTTTTACAAACATTTTGTGAATGTCCGCTCCCAATGTAGAGCATATGGCCTTCTAATGTTGATATTTAAACAGAAGCTTTTTTTCTACGATAAGTGTTTGTAACCTATCTTTTTTAAAAAGAGTAACGATATGGCTAATACAGGACTGGTGTATCGGCCCCGTATGACTTTATTTGTGTCATTATGTCATTTTAAAAATAATGTTGATTAGTAAATGGGTCAAAAATATACACAAGTACCGATTGTGACTGTATATGGCTTTAATTTATGTTTCCTATACCCTCTGATTTATAAGTTATAAAAATTAAGTTTTAATTTTTTAAATCTGTAAAAAATATAAACACAAAAAAAAACTTTTTATACACGGCTTTTTATATAACACGGTGATGTATCCCTTGCATGTACTTGCTACTCAGTACTATGCGCTGATTGGTTTATTCCTTCTAAGCCGATTTTTTAAATTTTATACTTTTTTAACGGGTTTTTTTACACGGTAATGCGTTAGTATTTGATGATGGCAACAATCTTGGTTGGGATTCCGTACAATTTTAATATGTTCCTTATAGAGGACCGGTGCGGACTATCAAAGGCCTTCTCGTAGTCTACAAAGCAACATGCCAGCGAGCTGTTGTATTCATTGCTTTGCTGAAGAAGGCACCTAAGATTGTGTATTTGGTCCGCGCAGGATCGGCCAGGTAAGAACCCGGCCTGATTTTCCCTGAGGATATTCATAATTGGAATCCTTATTCTCGCCAATACTATATGCGCCAGAACCTTGCCAGGCACGCTGAGCAGCGTTATGCCACGGTAATTGTCACAGCACAGTGGGTCACCTTTTTTGTGGATTGTGACTACCTCGCCATTAACCCAGTCCCTCGGACAGCGCTCTTGCGCCCACACCATACTAAGAAGCTGGTGCAGGGGGTGCAGAAGCGCCTTCAGGCCGCACTTTAGGAGCTCTGGATGTATACCATCCATGCCCGGCGCCTTCCCGTTTTTTAAGCGCTGCACAGCCGAGGAAATCTCAGCATGTGTCGGCGCATAGTCAGGAATGTTCAACGCTCGAGGAATTTCCGTAATTGTGGCTTCATTGGGTATATCAAATGGGTCCGAGGGAGGGGGGCGGTTAAGCACCCCGCAGAAATGATCTCTCCAGATCTTTTTGACACGCTCTACGTTCGATTCTATTGTTCCGCTGGGACTACGGATAGGCCCCGCGGTTGGCAACCGTCTGCCGCAAATTTCACGTGTAATTTTGAAAAGTCTCCTTGTGTCATTCCTACGTGATGCCGCCTCTGCTGCTTCAATTTGCTTGTCCAGGAATCGGCGTTTATCGAGTCGCACAGACTTTTTGACTACCTTATCCTGGAGTTGATAGTTAGTCCGACGTTCCTCGACTCGATTTGGGTTTGTTTCACTGTCCCTCAGTGCTTTACGCCGGGCTCTCTCTTCAATATTTTTCCACGTGTTGTCAGACATCCACTTTGGCTGGGTACTTTTTCTGACTCCAAGCACCCCATGTGCGGCTGACGCGACTGCATTCTTTATGCTGGACCATTCTAATTCAATGGGGTCGCGGCGTGGACTTTGCCGGTCATTAGCACAGTCGACGATGTTCTTTCTCACAGCGACGTCAAAGTCTAGCCGAATTCGAGGAGATTGTAGCCTCTCGATGTCGATTCTCTTTCGTGTTGGATGCCTTTCTGGGCGTCTGAGTCTGAGACGGACTTTACCGACCAGCAGCTCATGATCGCTGTATATATCGGCACCCCTGTAGGTTCGGACGTCGAGAAGTTCCTTTCGGTGAGACGTGCTGTAGAGAAAGTGGTCAATTTGTGCCTTTGTGCAACCGTCAGGAGAGGTCCACGTATATTTGTGGATGTCTCTGTGGGGGAATATTGTACCACCAACGGTAAGCTCATTCATAGTGGCGAGCTCGATGAGTCTCTCACCGTTGTCGTTGGCTACACCGAGGCCATGCCTTCCCATCACTGCGGGGCCAAGCAATGGATCAACTCCCACTCTCGCATTGAGATCCCCCATTACGATTATGCGGTCTCTGTGAGGGATTGTGGAGATTGCCGCATGGAGAGAGTTATAAAAATTTTCTTTTGCATGTGTGTCGGCATCCTCGGTGGGGGCATAGCACTGGAGGACAGTTACCGAGCTATCAGTCGTCCGAAAGGTGGCTCGTATCAGTCGTTCTGAGATGGGTTCCCATTTGACAAGGCATCGGGCTGCCCTCCCCGACATCAATACTGCCACTCCCTGGCGGTGATAACGCTCCTGGCCTGAATATATGAGTGTGTATCCGGGTGAATATATAAGTGTATATATAAGGGTGATTAACCCTGCGCTATCAAATGCTTGCACGAGGGGAGCGAATGCTGCATAAGAATCGGTGATATAACCACTGAATGGTTTGGGGTCTCAACCGGGGTCAGACAGGGCTGCGTCTTAGCTCCGTTCCTGTTCATTATAATCTTCGACTTCATTCTGAGGAAGTCAATTCCACCTGACCGAGGTGTGACCGTTGCCCCCAATCTAAAGCTATGCGACCTCGAGTATGCAGACGACGCTGTTATATTTGACAAATCTGTCGAGGGTATTCAAGATACAATGGATAAACTGCAGAGCAACTCGTATCGCATCGGTCTTAAAATCAATGCGAGTAAAACCAATGTACTCTGCAACAGTGCCTGTCCGGACCCACACTACCCTTTGACGAGCGCCGGTCAAAACATCGAAAGAGTCGACGGTTTCAGGTACCTGGGGGTACACATCACGGGGGATGGCAATCCGTGTAAAGAGCTCGCGATCCGATTAGGGATAGCTGGAGCAACCTTTAACTCAATGCGGAAAGTCTGGGATTCACGGCTGTACTCGGTCAGAACCAAGTGCCTCCTGTTCAACGCATGTATCTTGACAGTGCTGCTTTACGGTTGCGAATCATGGCACCTTACGAAAGCGCAGAGTAACCGTATACTGTGTTTCGAAAACAGATGCCTGCGGCGAATGCTTGGAGTGAAGTGGTCTGACTTTGTCAGGAATACGGAGATTAGAGAGCGGACTAACCAGTCTCTAATTACGTCCAAAATAAAGAAGCGGCGGTGGTCCTGGCTTGGACACGTGTTAAGGATGCCTCAAGAGAGCCTGAACCCTGCCTGTCTGTTCTTCCAACCGGATGGATACCGGCGTCGTGGAAGGCCACTGATGACCATTCTCAGGATGTACTCAGCGGAGTTGCGGGACGCTGGGATGACCTGGGAGGAAGCAAGGAGACTGGCTGGAGATAGAGAGTCATGGAGGAACTTCGTGGTGACCATATGCTCCGTATAGGGAGCGGATATGGAATAATAATAAAAAAAAAAATGCGTTAGTAACGTCTCTACCGTGTCAAAAGAGAGTCTAGTGTAGTTAATATTTTAAATTACTTGTAATGAAACGGCGTTTTTTATGTGTGCATTAGAGGTCTGCACGGGCCAAAATTTTACAAAACTACCCGGTCCGAGCCCGAAAAACTCACGCCCGACCCGGCCCGGGCCCGAGTCTAATGCCGCACTTGTTACCCGAACCCGACCCGAAGCACCGAGAAATTTGAAATCCTCGATTTGGTATACTTTTTCCCCAGATTATCTCCGAAAGTCCTTTTTTTTTTTTTTAGCTCACCGAGGAATTTGAAATCCTCGATTTGGTATACTTTTTCCCCAGATTATCTCCGAAAGTCCTTTTTTTTTTTTTTTTTAGCTCACCGAGGAATTTGAAATCCTCAATTTGGTATAATTTTCCCAACATTATATCCCAAATTCCAAAGCCCGGCCCGGCCCGAGCCCGACTCTCGATTGCGCTTACCCGCCCGAGCCCGGCCCACGGGCCGGGTCGGGTAAAAGCCCGTGGGCCAGGCCCGGGCCCGTGCAGACCTCTAAAAGTAGACCAATTTAAAGATTTTTCAGAATAATGGAATTTAGGTTTTTTTAATAACTAAGAGCTAGTTTCATCATCACATAATTTTTATTTGATCAAAAAAAAAATCCTTCCTCGACTTACAATGTGCAAAATCCAAAACCATATTGTCTTATTTTTATCTTCCATATATAAATTTTGTAACCTATATATGAATAATAATGATTATTGTGCAATTCATCAAGATGACAAAAGTTGTATACTAACCAAGATAAAAAAAAAACAGAAAAACTATTGTTTTTTTGCAAAAAAATGATTCGTATATACTATGATAAGGTTAAATTTAAAAAACTTTTTTATAAATAAATTTTATAAATAATATGATTAATATATTTTTAATATTTTTATAGATTTTAAAAGTTTTCAAAAGTTATTACAGAGAAATCTAATAAATTAATTATCTAGAAGTAATATTAATTTGAATAATATTATTGTTTATAAATTTTATATTTAAATTCTATAAATAAGATATTTTTCTAAAAAAATTCACAAGATTTCTAAGCTTATTATTTATAAATGTTGTAAATTTATTATTCATACGTTTTGTAATTACATTCTATTTTTTTTATAAATTTTAATTTTTAGATAGGTGCGATACGTATGTACATATGTACTCACTTGCAAGGATTAAGAAAAATTAGAAATTATACACTTTATTCCCAAGTTTATTTAGTATTTCACTAAAATGAACACTAATGTTTAACATTTAACTATCAGCGCATCATAATTATCAACGTCAAAATCGCTTGAACTATTTTTGAAGACGATAAAAATTGCAAATATCAAAATTGTGCAAAACGACAGTTTATATTGACTCGTAATGTAATACTAAATCGAAGGTAAAAATGTTGGGCAGAAAAATATTCAACCATCGTGCAAATTTATTTACCAGATGTATGATACCCTACATTTACAATATGTATTTATAAAAAAAGGCTAGCTAAAAACGTACACTCATGAAATTTTTGGGACGACACATTTCTATAGAACCGCCAAAGTAAAATTTTACGTGGGAACCAATACTTTGTCCCTAATTAAACTTCGTTTCTTGGGCCACGCCTTACGACAGATTTATTGTTTTAGGCGGCATATCAGATGTCAAATTGGTTTCCAACATATAAAAACTACGTCGCCAACTGATTTTGTATGGATGAATGCATATGGTTTTATTTATGTCATTTCAAAAATAAGGGTGTTTAGTTGTGTTTGTGTTTGTATTTTTAGTTGAATTTCTGTATTTAAAAATGGACTTTTGCAATAGATATTCTCAATTGAAATTTAAAAGTGTTACATAAAATTAAAAATAAATAAATTCCTGTTTTTCGGATAACATAAAAACGTCAGAAAATTTCACGTAAAATAGTAAAAATGCATTATATTCTGAACAAAAAGTATATGGGCTATATAATATAAGCTATTTTTGAGGCCCCTAAATTCGGAGGCCCCAAGCAAGCGCCTCAAGCGCTTATGGGTTAATCCGCCACTGCGTACAGATAAATAATATGTTTGTAGTGGAAGAAGGCTATAATAAAACCAAAAAGAAATGTAAGAAACCTATCCCAAAACTGCAAAATAATTACGGTAAAGCATTGTATGTATGTAAGTTCATAAAAATCTAGACATCTGTTAACAATATAATATCCAACATCGGTATTCTTCAACATAGTCAGACAAAACATGCTTACCGCGTGGTTTTCGAAGCGAATTAAGTCACTGGGAAACCGTATTCCACGGCTCGCGAAAGGGTTAAACGGAAAACAATTTATTTACCATTATTACTTCGTTAACACAATCCTCAGATATGTAATTCAATTCTGTTACTAATTATACTATATTATAAACCGACATACCTTGAAAAGATATTACGCTTCTAAATCGTATTCTTCTTGAAAGAACGAGCGATTTTAATAACACACGTGCAACATTAGTCTATGCGTGCAACGTAACGTCAACAGTGCTGCGCTCTTCCAGAATGACTAACCAAAGTATATTAGTCTATGCGTTTAACGTCAAACTTATCCAACAATCTTTTCAAAACTACAAGATATTGAATGATTTGGCAGTGCCAACTACATATTCCAGGTAATAATTAAATATATCTCAGAGCATCACCATGTATAAGACATCATTATATTTATCGCAAATAACTTGTATGGTTATAAAGTAAAAAATTACGACATGTGCTTAAAGTCATAACCTTCAAAATATACTGTTGTTATTTGCAATAAAATTCACCTTGCGACTTTGATAGGTGTATCAAACTTGACAGCTTATGTCAATGAATTCAGACATTGTGTTATTTTACTAACATTTATCTATGTATATATAATTGTCTTTACTTACTACATTAGTTATATTTTTGTAAAAATCATATAAAAAGTTTATTCAATGATTTAATAATATGTACTTGTATCCTCATATTTTGTATCTTTACATTGTTAAGATTACTGGCTGTATTTTTTGTGCGTATTTCTGACAAAAAATATTTTACATTTAACAGCTGCTATTTTTCTCCCCCCCCTCCCAATCCCTTTTGGACGCCATATTTTTTGAATAATAATAATAATAACTATTTCTTAGCTGGGTTCGACTTACAGGTAACTGTTTTAACATCCTGAAAAATTCCAACTACCAACCATAAACTCTGAGCAACTTCATACTTCTAAGTAGCCCATCTATAAAGTATATTTGTTTATGATGACTAACTAACAACACGACATGACACGAAATGGTTCCCGGTAAATTGCTCGAATAACAAGATAATCAATTTGTTTACGTTTGTTCTGTCTTAGCCCTAGTCTTCTATGTGTTCTGGAAATATATACAAACAGTTTGAGTAACTTATTAATAAGCAGTTCTCGTAGAAACAACACGGTTAAAATAAATACTTGCGAAAATTATTTTTATATTTCACTCTCTAAACAAGTGTCGCACAAGATAAAAATGAAATTCGTAGAAAAAGTCGTGAAAAATCGTTTAAATAACCAAGCAATTCGAATAATTTGTAATTCGAGCAATTTACCGGCTCCCACACGAAATATGTATTCCATTAGTACCAAATGTTTTTTTCTTCCAAGATAAGATAAAGGATTAAATGCAGTGGCGGTTCCTGACCTGAAATCTTGGGTGGGCTAGAGAAAAGCATATTTCCACTTCACTTTATACATTAATCTACAAGCAAATTAACAAATATTACGATACTACTGCAATGCATAAATTTTTATATAATAAAATCAATGCTAATGTAACTAAGAAATAATAGAATCCTTAAATTCGTCTCTTTCAAAGTGAAATAACAAGTACCTACTAAAAGCAGTATAGAACTGTCACTTGCTGTCACTGAAAGTCAATACCTGTCACTTTCATACAATACAACGATATTGGTTTTGTGTTTCAATGCATAAGTATGCGTAATGGGCAGATTCTGTTTAGCCCCCAACGATCAACAGAAGCTTGACAGATTGAAACACAATCGTTTGTGATTGATGACGTTTCCCTACATACAAATACAAAAAAAATCTAATCGTGCTTGATTGCGCCCCAGTCTAAAGAAATATTGTCTGTGGTTACGGTCTAAACATCTAATAGCCCCTGAGTGGTGTTGCCAGAGTGACGTTGCCTTTTCCCTGTGAAGTATTTATAGGGTTACTCAGTTTAAAATTGTAATACAAAACACAATCGGGAATATGATTGTAGGTAGACGTAAAAATGTTTTATATTGGCAGAGGAAAATTAAAACAAAGATATTGTATTCATTTGGGAAAGGTTAGTTACGCTTATAAATGTATTTATTTTGTTCAGCGGCCGAATTGCTGTTCATTTTTATTCAGCCATCTAAAGTTTTGGGTGAAAAATGCAGGTCGGGCTTAGCCCACCTAGCCCAGTACCTAGAACCGCCACTGATGGATGTGCAATAAAAAGACTTGCATGTCTCAATTACTCAATGTCAAAATTAAGAGCAATTCTTGGTAAGAATTGAATTTATGTTGATGATTCAAAGTCAATCATTCTCGTAAGGGGTTTTTCTTAATTGTTTTCCCATACACACAGCCTTCAGCTGACCAAATCTTTTAGATAGTCATTACTTATGCTAGCTTACACGCAGGAAGGAAACTAAAGACTTAGTCTGAACCCACCTTAGCAAGAAATTTAGCCAGGAAACTAGGAGTCCGCTTCTCGGACATCACATATAGTTTTAGTAGAAAAGAAGAGGTTGAAAAAACAAACTCTTGTCGGCTAGACATTGGTCTAGTCCAGACTGTCGAGCCAATGGCGATGAAAATGCACTTTTTGCAGACTTTATTATTGTTGAAAAGCTTACTTTCCATTTTCCAATTATGAATGTAAAGGTGTACGTTGTATTCCAAAAACAACGAATTCTAAATTAGTAAACAAAGATGTCTTTTAATACATTTAATATCAATATCTCATCCAGTTACATCAGTCAGTCAGTCCGAAAAACCTTTATCAGATTTACTTTAAAATATAAATAACCCCCAACCATTGGCGGATCCAAGGGGGGGGCCATGGCCCCCTCCTTGGGAGAAATTATTTTCCATTTTTATGATTTATTAAAACTTTATTTTGAAATGGGCTCTTTAATTGTTTAGTTTACTATGTTTTATAGAATACATACTTACTTAATTATATATTGACTATTTTTATATACACCCAATCTTTTTTTACGCGATACATTGGAGGAAGGTGGCGCGTAAAAAAACCTCACTTTCATATGATTTGATAAATCGGTTCCAAAAATCAAAATATCGCGTAAAAAAGTATCAAAAATGTATGAAAAAAAAATTGTTCCTCTAATAAGCGCAAAAAATATTTTTTTATGGTGCCGTCCAAACAAATCGCGTAATTTCAAAATCGTGCAAAAAAAAATCGCATAAAAAAAGGCTTTCATCTATTTTTAATGTATTATTTATGTATCATGCTTATTTTAAAATTGAATGGCCCCCTCCTGGGACAATTTCTGGATCCGCCACTGCCCCCAACCAAACATACATTATATTATTATAAAAGTTTTCCATCATAGAACTTATATAATTTCTCTCAAGATCTTTGTCTTTTTGTAATAATAATAAAACGTAATTACGTATTCATTCGAAATTAACATCACAAGTTAATAAGTTCTAAAATAGCGTCCAGTACGAAATTTAAAAATTTGTGTGTGTATTGGTGAACGGTGTTTTGTTTGCGGGGAGCGGGGCGTTTTTTAGGAAGCAAAAATGTACGTTGATATGGTCGCACATTTTTTGACACCTCTCAAATGGGAATGTATCCAGAACTTTATTTACAAGCTTAAAAAATACAATTACAACAACAACATTTGAAAAATAATAAAATGGAAAAAAATGATAATACAAAGATTATTTAATCGAATTTCTAATTTTTTAAACTAAAAACATATTTTTTTTGAACTTGGAAATCGTTCGCGTGCCATCCAAATTCTCAAACGTGCCACTTTGGGCACGTGCGCTATAGGTTCGCCATCCTTGGTCTAGAATCTAGATTATTATAGAACAATCATTGTAAATATAAATTCACGATGAGTCGATGAGGATAGTCTATGATAACAACAGACAAAATAAAATATTGACAAATAAACTTTTTGATTTGCCGACTAATGGATTGTGGCATAATATATTTTTTTTAAATTCGTACCTTTACTCGTATTTTAATATTTCTTTGTCATTTAAATTCTGTTTTGAATTTTTAGACGTTTAATTCTCTACTATTTTTGATATATATGTTTTATAAATTCAAATAAATGTATGTAAATAATATGAATGAAATTAAATAAGCTTAATTATTTATTTATCACCTATTTATATATGTTACGCCGAATAGGTGAAATTGCCGACTGTGTGAATTTGCCATGGTGTATAATTATTGTCTATGGTCAGTGTATAAATTCTTTAACTGTCAATCTAGCATATTATCTCTGCTGTCAACACGACAGACATAAAAGATGACAGACGAGTGACGACAGATGAAAAAAGAATTTTCACACAGAAGTCAAATTTAGCTTGGTTGTAATATCTATATATTAATAGCCGATAATGTTGGCTGTCTGAATGAATCTTCATTATTTCTTAGTGCGGGATTTCGCCTTTTTTTCATTTTCCGATTTTCATTAGTATTCATGATGACGTCTAGAAAGATGGTAAAAATTAAATACTGCAGGGCTGTCGATATATGTATGTCCCGAGCTCTTCTTCTTCTCCGAAATATATTTGTTTGCATATTTGAAACATTTGAATTATTCTAAAAATTATAAAATATAAATACTGCAGGGCTGTCGATATTGGATAAAGTATAGGGCAGCTCAATTACAAGTTTTATGAATATATTTATTTATTTATATTTCGCGCTCGGCCTTGAAAACTTTTGGTTGAAAACATGCATTAAGAATATTCTAATTATTACGGTATGGATATTTTGTAGAATATTTCAACTTTTATTCAAACATGGCATTGTTATATAATATTTATACTTATATCCTGTCTGGTGAAGATTTGTGTACAACCAGGGATTTACCTTAAATTTCACTTCAACCTCCATATTTGTTGCAAAGTATGGTCATTGAAAAAAATGTAACTCTGCAGGGTGGAAATAGAACACAACTTGGTGAAATGAATTTTTGACTAAGACAAAATTGTAAGAATACTTTGTTGCTTTTCTTGTAAACTTAAATGTCGTGAAAACTACACAAGAACATTGAAAAAATAGTTGTGAAATTTACTAGGTACAATGAAGCTTGGTGTGGAAAAAGGATTTAATTTTGATAAATGTGGGAAGCAACACTATAAAAGCCATATTGCTAAAGAAATACCAGATAAAAATGCCAAATCAACAAAGTATTTGACAAACATTCTTTATCAAAACCATTTGTATTTCTAACACAGTGAATGTAAATGCTTTATTTATTTTATTTATTTATTTAATTAACATTGCAAAAGGTTGACAAATTATAAATTTAAAACTTTTACAATGGAGAAAAAAAATAGTACAATTTAATATTAAAATCAGTAGAAAAAAAAATGGCAAAGAAGTCAACTGAGTAAGCTCCGACGAACTCTACTTTAATACATAAAAAATAGTATTCGTCGGAACTCACCCACGTCTACGTGGAATATGTCGACATCCGAAGCAATATTGTTGAACACCGTTAAAGCTCTCCCCAGTGGCATCCCCATTGGCAGGCTGGTTCTACACCTTGGGAGAACAAACAATTCATGTCCACGATTTCTCAAAAAATAATCAGGAACATTTAGATTCACATTCTCAAGAATGGTGGAATTCTCATTTTGGCCACGTATAAGTCGAAAGAAATATATGGCCAGATACATTTCTCTTCGAACATTCAAACTATTGAAGTTAAGCATGCCTAAGAGAAAGTCAGTTGGATAAAGCCATGGGTAATATCCATACACCCTCATATAGAGAAGTCTCAAAAATTTCTTCTGAATCTTCTCCACCATAAGGGTATATTTCGAGCATCTTGGGGCCCAAACAATTGACCCACTCTCAAGTCTGCTTCGAACCAAAGCGTTGTACATTAATATTAGAACTTTAACTCCCGAAAAGACTCTGGTGGTACGGATGATAAAGCCCAACATTTGTAATGCTTTCTTGCAAGTAATCTTAATGTGATTATTGAATGTTAGTTTGCTCTCAAATTGTACGCCAAGATCTCTGACTGATGAAATTCGCGAGAGAATTCGGCCATTCATTGAATAACGGAAAAATAACACTCGCGACCCTCTTGTAAAGGATAAAAGATTGCATTTATCAATATTGAAATCGAGTTTGTTACACCGCCCCCAATCTATTATATTATCTATATCAGACTGAAGACGATGACAATCATCTAAGGTGACAACCTTCAAAAAAAGTTTCAAATCATCAGCGAATAACAAGAACATAGAATTTTTAATAACGTTTGCTATATCATTTATGAAAATAGTGAACAGCAATGGCCCCAGGTTTGAACCCTGCGGAACACCAGAGTACGTGCAAAACGGCATTGATTCGAAAAGCCCATACGATACGTATTGTTTTCTGTTCCTAAAATAACTACCAAAAAGCCTAACAAAACTATCAGATAAACTGATCAATTGGAGTTTTTGTAATTTGGCCCTTGTTGATGAAGACTTCAACGTACCTGCATCAATGATTTAAAAGGAACTGATAATAGCAACAAAAATATTAGATTGTTTTGTACGTCATCGTCATGTTAGTTTTGTATGATTAGGGTCGCCAGGTGAAAAGATATGAATTGGGGGAAGTCATTATCGGCTCTATCCGATAAATATACTTGGTGGAACGTCAGAATGTATGTATATCGACTTTGGAAAGGAAAAAGGACGTAACCCACACATAAAATTTTACAGGAGGTGCAAAAAACGTGTTTTGATGATTTTCGGCCATATGCAATTTATGAATTATACACAACCTTGGAGTGCACGAAGACTTCTAAACTGGTGTTTAATTGACATAATCTAATATTAATCAATGAAATTGTCTAAGCAAAACCATTATTTCAGTCTTTTTTCTTGGTTTTAATATTTGACAAGGTCATCTTTTTCAAACTTGATAGCTAAATTTAGATACTAATTCGGCATTTGCAGCTTTCATCCTTTTGATAGAACGTGTATCAAGTTTGATACATTGTGATTATCGAATAAAACCTGTTTTGAAAAAGTGTAGGTTAAGTCTTTTTTCCTTTCCACTGTCGATATGATACAATAAAACACTTTCAGGTAATAAAAGCTTAGCTTATCAAAAGCATTACCAACTTACTTCCCCTCCTACATCCACCACTGCTTTCTCATTCGCTAATTTTATACAGCAGTATACAGTACTGTGACAAACTAACTTTTTTTTGACTAGCAGTGTCTTAGGAAAAACTTCTCACTTTTAATTATGAAGAAAATAAATCCTTCAAGATAAAACAGAAATAATAAAAAAAATACCAAATCAACTGATAAATATACAAACAGGGTATTAATCAGGGTTGCGGAGTTAAGTGTTGCCGGAGGCCGGATCGGAAAAATCGGTGAGAAATAATTGAATGTTATAGAAATATTATTAGTCTATTCGTCATATCATTGGTGAAATCTACTACAATTATTGTACTTACTAGAATGATACGATAATATGCACAGTGACTTTCCTAGGCTATGTGCCACCTCTAGGCAGAGTTTAAAACAGCGCCCTTACTATTTTTTGAAATATCTAAGTATTAATAACCGATAAATAATCACAAATCACAAATATGTTTGTTTTCATAATGTCCTGGGGTCTTCTTCTTCTTCTTCTTCTCCGAAATTTATATTTGTTTGCATACTTGAAACGTTTGAATCATTCTAAAAAATATATTGTATAAAATATAAATACTGCAGGGCTGTCGATATATGTCCCGGGGTCTTTTTTTTCTTCTCCGAAATATATTTGTTTGCATACTTGAACATTTGAATTATTCTAAAAATTATATTATATACTATTTATATACTGCAGGGCTGTCGATATATGTCCCGAGGTCTTTTTCTTCTTCTACGAAATATATTTTTGTTTGCATACTTGAAACATTTCAATTGTTTTTTTTTAAATGAAAAACACCGTGAATATTATCACATACTGTGAATTTCGGGAATAAATAAAATGTGCTTAAATATGCAGTTATTACTTCCAAAGTGCACAGCTAAGGAGATGTGGACAATGGAAAGAAGCTGGAACGAAGTTTACATACTAAAATGTTGTTCGTATTTCACATAATTTATCAGTGATCTTCATATGAATGTGTGATTTTAACACAATTATCAAGACCCAAAAAAAAAGCCTTGGCGTTGTGAAGTTTTTTGTCGAAATAATCCATAACAAGCTAAAAGACAAATTTACCCTTATTTTTTACACGCTGAAACTAGGGTATCCAATCCCGGGATTGGGTTTAGCTCACCGAGGAATTTGAAATCCTCAATTCCCTATACTTTTTCCTCAGATTACCTCCAAACCTTGTTTTTTTTTTTTTTTAGCTCACCGAGGAATTTCAAAAACCTCGATTTGGTATACTTTTTCTCCAATTTGTCCCGAAAACTAGTTTTTTTTTTTTGGCTCGCTGAGGAATTTCAAATCCAGTTTGCCAATTTCGTGTCAATTTTCGGGATTTGCTAAAAATTTCTCAATCCCGAACATGTCGATCCCGGGATTTCGGGATCAGAAAATTAAACAGGATCCCGAGTCCCGGGATTGGATGCCCTAGCTGTAACTGATAAACGTTTTCTTGCATTCATTTTTTTTAATGAGAAAAGTTAAATGTATTAGGGGTACCCAAAAGAAATCCATTTTTTTCAAATACAATAAAATTTTATTGATATATTTTTACAGGCACATATTAATTATAAAATATAATCGCCATTATTATCGAGGACTGTTTGCCATCTTTCAGGCAACTTTTCAATCCCCCTTTTTAAAAAGCTGGAAGGCTTTGATGCAAAAAACAAATTTAAATGGTTTTTTACATCTTTCACAATATTGATTTTTTTCCCTTAGTGACTGCTCTAAGGATGATTTAAAACTTCAATATTCAGTTCAGAAAGTTTTTCACGGGTCATCAATGCCTTGTGTGGGTGTGGTTTGTCGTGAAAAAGAAGCACTTTTTTTCGATTCCCATTCTGTTAACTTTTCCTATTGTTTTTAAGTGTCTTTGCACTGTGGACCACGGAATATTGAGTATTTGTGATAACTCCTCGATACTTAGACGAGGATCAGATTCCACTATGGCCTTCAGCATATCATCGTCGAATTTCAAGGGTCTTCCCGATTTCGGCACATCTTTTAAGCATCTATCGCCCGATTTAAATCGTCGAAACCAAAACTGACATCTGTTAGGCGTTATTACCGCTCCATAAATTTCAATGAGATGTTCGGCCGTTTTTTTTGCATTCCAGCTATGATCAAAAAAAAGGAGCATGCAGTGTCGTAAATGTTCCTTTGCTGCTTCAGGCTTGCTCATTTTACCCCTAATAAAAAAAATATGTAAAAAGCAAAAAAAAAAAGCAGAGAAATAGTACTATAGAAAAAAAAACTCACAGAGATGTTCACTTCACGGTGTCCGGAGACAAACTGATCTCAAACAAGGCATGCAAAAAAAATGGATTTCTTTTGGGTACCCCTAATATTTATAATAAAATTAAAAATACTTTTACTAGATTATTTAAGACACAAAACGTTATCAATTCGTCACTGTAATATTATCATTAAAACAAACAGTAAATAATTAATACGCAGATTCTTTTTTTTTTAACTTGGTTTATTTTATATTCACATATAAAGTAACTTTTTATTGAATATTAATATGTAATCTATTGTAAATGAGCTTAAAACTAGAAAACAATGCAGCAAATAACAAAACCAACACCTGAAAGTTTTTGATTACAACTAAAATTTTTAAAGCGATGACAAGTGTTGGGTAATTTCTTGCTCGCGAGACTTCATTAAATTACGTCAAAGCTAACGTTATCAGTAGGTTTCGTATTTAAATAAGATTTTTGCGATAAAGTTATGTAATATGTACCAAAGTATTGCCAGAAATTTGTATGCTTTCTTTGTTCACCGCGCCCAGTACTTTTGGCCATCTGCCGCCTTTAGTAAGTTGACATTAGTCGGGTATCGTATTTAATAAAAAACTTGCTTTCGGCAATTTTTAATCAAAGACATTGGCATCACATTTGTTCAAAACCAAATTCACGAGTCAAACATATTTTTTCATCTAAAATTTTTATTCGAATTGATCAGTTGCCGCCCCTAGGCAACTGCCTACTCGCCTATGCTCACAGGACTTCCCTGAATATGCAGATATGTACTTTAGTTAAACTGAAATGGTTGAAAAAATCAAGTCAGAGTCGTTATTTTTTAAGCCACGTCGGAGTACTGGTATTATCATAAAATTAAGTAAGACTTCTAACTGATGACTTATTTTGCAAAAAGAAATATTAGGAGAATTTATTAATAATGATATAAATTAAAAACAAATGAAACAATAATTGAAATAATTAGGCTCTAATTAATTGTGTGGTCTTATATATATTGGATTCAGTAGAGCGTCACATGCGAGCAAAAAAGGATCTAGTCCTAAATTCGAAGTAATAGTATCAAGAAAAAATATTTAAAAATTCTAGCATTATCCTTCTATCCCTACTACTCTCTTCAAACAAGAGAGGTTGAGCGACTGAATAACAAACAGTTCTCATAGAAAAACTTCTGTTGATATACTTTCATTAGAAGATCATATGCTCTACATTGTGGGCGTACATGGATTAAAAAAGCTATGTTTTTGACTATGTGCTCACCTTTTAAATTATTAATTAATATTCTTCCCAGATTGATCCATACCTAAAAAAATTTCAAATATCTTTTTTTTGAGCAATAGCAGGGGTGGGCTGGAGGGGGCTCGGAGGGGCTCGCGCGAGCCCCTTGTTAAATTTTACTGAGGCTGGCGAGCCTCTTGTTATTTTAAGAGAAAACAATATTCTCAGATCATATTAGTATATAACTGCAATTTCTGACATAAGTTTATTAAGTAACAATCGATTGCTTATTTAAGTATTGGATAAAAAAATTCACCTCTACCCCAGCGCACCGACAAATGCTTTGAGATTCAGCGAGCCCCTTGTTAACGTATTGGCAGCCCACCGCTGAGCAATAGTACAATTAATCAAAATTAATAAACATAGTCTAATATATTTAAATGAGCTGACTACTCGAAGGCTTAATATTTTATCAACTATTAAACCAAATTAAATATCAAAGTAAATAAATAAGGTATAGAATGTGAGTATAAAATAAACGATAATAAGTAATTGTCAAATATTCGTTATGAAAATTGAAAAATGAGGCAGAAGTTGACCTGAAACCCGTGAGATTTGTCACGAAAGCCAACGACGTTAACCACTGCGCCACGAGCTCGACTTGAGAACTCGAAACATCTAGTTGGTATTGATTTTGGCTTCATTTTTTATCAGATACTTGACACTTTTGACTGCGTTTACGCAATCAAATTTAGCCATAAATAGTCTCGCCATTAGTAGACAAAGTCAGATAAGGTTTTGCAAAGTCAGATAAGGGAACTCAAAACCTTATCTGACAAAGTCAGATAAGGTTTTGCATTCTTTTTTCACACAATCGAACAACGAATACAAAATTCAGCTCGTCCTGAATATAACCAGGATGCACCTATAATAAAAGCGGGAAACAAAAACTACAAAGACCACAGAAGAAAGAGAAATTGGAGCACGGCTCAATATCCCTGAAAAAGGAATAAAAGACACAAGCACCATTCCTTATACCAGCGATTTGCAACCTGGGAGGCGTGTACTATTGCAAAGGGAGGCACGAACAGTCCAAAATATTTATTTATCCTTTAAAACGTGTCTATTACTGTAAGAAATGAAGGATGGAGAGGCGCGAAGATATTTTTTCTTCAAAGGGAGGCGCAGTAACAAAAAGGTTAGAAACCACTGCCTTATACAGTGAGACACACTTTCTCTCATAAGTTTAATTAAAGATTTCGGCTGAAGGTGCTTGGTGGAATTTCAATATTAAATTTGAATCGTTCAAATTATATACATTCACACAAGTTTTGTCGCAAACGACCCCGCTTTCGCCTTTCGGCATCTTCATGCGTTCAAGTGCACAGATGAACTTGAACCCGGGTCGTTAGTGACAAAACTTGTGTGAATGTACATTATTTGAACGATTCAAGTATAATTGTAAGAGTGTGACTCGTAATTAGCGAATACTGTGAGAACTTTTTTTAAGCATCATTTTTTGAAAAACTTACGACTGGCATTTGGGACCACCCCAGGCGGAACATTTTAGGTGGCGCCACTTCTGGTCTTGTGCAATAATCATGAAAGTGAAGTGCATCTCTGAGATCCGAGTAAATTTGATTTTAGTAATAGTAATAGTAGTAGGGGCTCGGAAAAAAAATCAATTTCGAAAAAATAAAATAGTCCATCGACAAATTTATGAACTCTTATTAACGTAACGACTTCAACACTAGTAACTGTTTTTTTTTTTATAAAATTACAACACACCAGAATTCAATATTCGTCATGTTTGGTTTGAGAAATGAAAGCACACTTTTTAATTTATTGGAGATCTTCTGAGGAAGCTGTTTGTTCTACATTATTAAGGAAATCGCATCGTTTTTTTTAATTGTATTTTTGACGCAAGAAAACATTTTAAATCATAAGTACATAAGTACACACATACTATTTAATCGTTTTTTATAGAAGTTCTAATAATTTTATTAAAATACTGTAAAAAAATGTTGAGAGTGGCTTATATGAAATTCAGCGATTATAATCAAATGTAATAAATCGATTTAATTGAACATTTCATTAAAATAATATTGTATAAATTATTATTATTATATTAATATACATGCTAAACAGACTTTGTTTTAAAAGTATTTTTTTTATAAATCTCGTCTCTTATATCATACATTAAATGAGCCTTTGAGAGGAGAAGTGAGCCAAGTAGTAAAATGGTTAGCAAATATATTGGGCTTCTTAGTATATCACGTCTATCTTCTTCTTCTTCTTCTTCTTTGGCCATGTTCGCTCCCTATGTGGAGCATATGGCCGCCACGCGGCACCTCCATGTTTCCCTGTCTCCTGCCAATTGCTTTGCTTCCTCCCATGACATGCCAGCATCCCTCAGTTCCGCCGAGTACATCCTATGGATAGTACCCGACGGACGTCCGGGACGCCGGAATCCCACCGGTCGAAAGAAAAGGCAGGTCACGTCTATACTTGGTGTTTTAGTGGATTGCAATTTTTTATTTTAGGAAGATAACACGGTCCTCTTTTTACGCGAGTTTTTCAGATCCACCTTTTTTTTTTAGCGTGGTTTAGTCGTTGTTCCGCGATTTTTCCTTCCATTTTTTTACAAAAAAAAAGGTAAACTTTGACAAATTCTTGAATTGATGACTTTATTCTGAATCTTGTCAAAATACAATTATTGCATTCGTAAAATAGCACTTTTTGGCCATAAATTTTATCCAAACACAATGAACTGAATATGTATTAAATCTACTAAATAAATGCACCCTCAAAGTCCATCCGTTATTGTGAAGAGAAATAATTAACCGTCAGATCATTTCGACAAATCCAATAATATTAATAATCGACTCAGATCAAGTATCTAGGAAAAACGAGTAAAAGCACAATTCGATACTTTCATTCAAAAATACGCGAACGAGATATATTAAAAAGTGTGTACAATTATGCAATGTATTTAAGTATCAAATAAAGAAATTATTGGTTAAATATGTAAAAAAAAAGAAAATAATAAATGGAAATATTATTTTTTAATTAAATTACATTCATATGGTGATGTTTTAGGCAATTACCAAATAAACACATGCATTTAACGATACAATATTTTACACTTACGCATTTCAAAAAATCAGTTTCAACTGTCCATCGGATCAACAAAACAAATCCAATGTAATAATAATCGACATTCCGGGAAAAACTGCATTTCATCAAATGAGTCCAACCAAAATTCAGATTCAAGCTCAATTCAATACGTTCGTTCTAAAAATCGAAAACGATTATATATCGTAACCTACAGCGACGCGGAAGCGAATAACTCCTACAAGTGAATACGATTTTGCATCGATACATTTTCTCATTGTACTTTAATAATTAATAAAGAAATTCAATTGTATATTTTATACATAAATTATTATTGTTTTTGCGCGAATTTGAAGAACAAATTTTGTTTTTTCATACATTTTTGATACTTTTTTTACGCGATATTTTGATTTTTGGAAACGATTTATTGAAATATATGAAAGTGAAGTTTGAGGTGTATACGAAGATGAGGTGTATACTAATCCGCGTAAAAAAACTATCAAAAATGTATGAAAAAACGTAACGGTGCCGTCTAAAAAATCGTGTAAAAAACGAATTGGGTGTATGAATATCTCAGAAAAAATATCAGTGTTGAGTGTTGAAGATATATCAGATAATAATTTTATCAATGATAACGTAAGAGCCGATCGGCTTTGTCAAAAGTCAAAATGTAAATATTTGCTATGTATGTAAATTTTATGGAAAATGTATGTAAAATGTCCAAAAATATTCGATCCAAGACATTGTCAAAGCATGGAAAATTCCATTTATTTTTTCAATATTTTTTCCATAATGTATGGAAAATATCATAAATTGATAAAATAAATAAATTTATAAATATCATTATTGAGCTGCCTTATACTATATCCAATATCGACAGTCCTGCAGTATTCATATTTTGGATTTTTTAGAATAATTCAAATGTTCAAGTATGCAAACAAATATATTATAAGAATATTCATTATCCGTTTTTGATATAAAGACTAGCTGTAAGCCCGTCAACGGGGATTTTTTTTTGCATTTTCAATTAAGTAAGATTAGATTACACTACATACAAACATAATAAGAATTGCTAAGATTACGAAATACACATATTTATTTGTGAAAATCCATAATTCAAATTTGTGTAAATGTACTATAGAGCAGAGGTGGCCAAACGTTTGGCCACTGCGGGCTACCCACCACTTAAAATAGTGGTAGCGGTCTACTAACACCGCATGAGCTTAACCCTTTACCCGCGTCACCAAATTTAGCAAGCGTGCCCTGTACGCGGCTGCTTTTTTGCGGATTTAGTTTTCGCGTTTTCGACTATAAATATAGGTTGTAATATTTTTTCAACTAATCCAATATGTTAATTGCCAACCAAAGTATCTTTTTCAATAATAAAATACGATATATTTCTTTTATTTTCGGTTTTATTCAACAATAATCATTCTTCATACAATTGCGGCGTGACGTCAACATATTGCAAAATACCGCCACGCGCGACCGAGAACACTGCGCCACCACCATACCATGCTTATAATATTAAATTCTCGGAACAATTTCAATTTCACCCGCACTCGATCGCTTATTTACATTATCCAAAATCTTGCATTGGTGACGTATGTTCACGGCGTGTTCCAGAAATAAATTATTTTAGCCTATATTGAATCTTTTTTAACTAATGCCATCTATTAAATTTAGTAAAATATAAATTTAGTAATATTTTCAACCAAGTTATACAATTTTAACACAATAGATAGCTCTTATATAGGGTTTGAAATTTCCATGACATCTATACGTGTCACGTGCGCTGAGGGCATGTTTGCTAGGACATGCATAGCGGTCATACGCGGTGAGAAGGTTAATAATCATTGATCACGAACGTTACAAAAATATAAAATATTCCATTACGAATTAACAACGCACTGCAGAAAAAACAGGCAGAATAACCCCGTTTGGCAGTATGGAAAAGTCAACATAACAGGGCAAAACATAGAGCAAACTTTAAATATGACCGACGAATTTTTGTAAAAATATAATGAGTTTCCTTGATTCCGGCGTTTTTTTGTTGTTAAGCGACGTTAAAAATTAAATTATGTTCTTTTGAATCAGCACTGCAATATTATAGCAATATCTCATTTTTTTCTCAAAGCTGGATTTCGGCGAGTCTGATTCCAAGCTTACAAAGACAAAAATAGCGTTAACTTTTGAATTATAAATAGGTTCAACGTGTTAACCTAAACATTTTCTTACCTCTTCTGCATAGTTTTAAAATAACATTGTCAAATTTCATGGAACCTGTATTCCACATTTTCTTTTTTTTCACAGTTTTTTTGCATGGCTATTTTACCTATCCATGGGAATATAACCTATCCCTTATGCAAAAGGAGGACTAAGTATAATTTAAATTTTATTTTTCCTTGCGGCCCGAACCTTACATAATTTATTTTTATTTAGTTTGCAAAAAGGAAAAGGTTGTGCATGCCTTATGTAAATAAACACATTTGATATCTAATATATTTTTTTTATCTGTGTTTGTATAAAACAGATGATGGAATATGGGTACCTGGTTACTTACTCAATACGTGTAGTAAGCAACTGAAGAAAGACAGGACAGGACACACGTACATATTTGGTGAGAGAATATTACTTTATTATATGATAAGCAATTTAATAAGCCTTTGGCTAAGTATTTTGTGTAAATGTGAAAACTTAAAAAATATTTTTTAAGTGTCAAAGTTTACTGTAATTCATATTTAGTTGAAGAGTATTTATAAATGTATGGTTGTTGATGGGTTTTGGCAGCTCAACGCCATCAGAGCAAGTTTGTAAATATAGCTCTGATGATTGTTATAATTGAATACATTTTTATGTTTAATGATTTTACGTAGTATATCATTAAACATAAAATCAGTTGACGATGCTCGTAATGAGCGAAACCGGTCCTGACATATTAAATAAAGTGGAATGAAGTACAAAGGATTATTGTGTTTTTATTAAATTACGTAGTATAGTTAGTTCTACCAAATAAATGCCTTTCTTATCCCTAAATAATTGTAGTAAACTTCTTTGGCTCACGGGTTCAAATCTTAGTATTCACAGCACTTTTTTTAAATTGGTTTTATCGATATCGAATGTTAACGAAGTAACTGTAATGTGAATTTGCAGTAAATTCAATAATTATCTGACTTATTATCTGTAAGCCCTTTGCCCTCAACAGGAGGATTTTTTCACATTATAAAAAAATCAGAAATTTACCGATATGAACAATGAAATGCATACTTACTTTGAAAAGTTCACTATCCTCACTTGGCTCACTTAGCCGTATTTAAGTATTGTTGACCCCAATTTTTCAACACTTTTCAACAATCATTTTTCGTAGAAGCATAAATCGACCTCGGGGCATTTTTCGACAGCCCTGCAGTATTTTAATTGTAAATTATCTAATTTTTGGAATAAAGTTTAAGTTTGCTAACAATCATTTTTTGTAGTAGCAGAAATCGACCTCGGGGCATATATCGACAGGCCTGCAGTATTTTAATTGTAAATAATATAATTTTTAGATAATTTGAAATGTTTATGTTAGCTAACAAATATATTTCGTAGAAGAAGAAATAGATCTCGGGACATATATCGACACCCCTGCAGTATTTAAAACGTAAATAATATAATTTTTTAAATATTTAATTTGCTAACAAATATATTTCGTAGAAGAAGAAATAAACACTTCTTCAAAAACTCTTTCTCCTAAAAAAATATACTGCGCGAAAAATATATGCAGTATTAATTATTTTGGAATTTTTAGAATAATTCAAATGTATGTTTACTATATATATTCTTATTTTATCGCCTCTGACAGTATCGGTTTTGCCCCAGAGGTAACGTGTTTTGCTCATAATTCAAAATTTTGGGATCGATCCACGGTCACGGCGCTTTTTTGTATGAGAATTCAAATTTTCAGCGATTTTCACGACACGAAATTTGTTCCCTCAAATAACAGAGTATTGGAAAAATATGTCTTTAGTATGAATAAAAAAATTGCGACAGCGGGGCAGGGGAGGAGGGAGAGGCAGGGGGAGGGGAAATCGTGGACAATCATACAATCATACGGACATTATCGAGTATTAATATATAGATTATTTGTCACAGTTTGTGGCTATAAAATAGGTGTTTCGTCATAAATCAAAAATTTAATTGACGGTTTTTAAACAGCATGGTAAAAATAAATAGCTCAATTAATTGAATTGGGAATAAAAAATTAATACTAATATTGCTCACTCTTTATAGTTCTTTAATTATGGTTCCACCTTTATTTTGATCATTTATTTTGAACTAGCTGGCCCGACGAACTTCGTACCGCCTCAGAATCAATAAATGTTGTGTTAATTTATTGGATGAGTTAAATTCAGTTTGAATGAATACTCAAAATGAATTAAGTTCAATAAATGTGCAAAATTAAAAATGAAAAGTATTTTAATTACATTGAAATGATGTTATTCACGTGGCACAGTCGATAGATTTAAAGGAATGCAGTGGACCAACGATTTGATTTTGAATTGTGAAGTTGAAATGATCCACATCTTTGTTATTTGCTGCAAGAATTGCTCGTTCACTCAACCAATTATGATGTTTGTGATTAGCAATGATGAGACGAAATTTAAAAAATTCGGCAAAAACGAAATCAATCCATTCGATTCGTCGACAGGAACACGGTCGTTACAGATAGTCAGCAAATGCTTGGAGAAATCTGCGGCAGATGGTCGTTTAGAAATGCAACTCGCATGTTTGTCGTTAGCTGAAGTTTCTTAACATAGCGCCACAGAGTCGATGTTTTAAGTCAAGCGTTTATTTCATCGGCAGCGGTCGATCTTGGAATAACTGGTAGTGTTTGGCGAAAATCGCCAGATAGTAGAATCATTGCGCCTCCAAAACATTTTGAGTCATTGCGCTGATCTTTCATAGTTCGGTTGAGCGGTTGTTCGGTTGCGGAGGAAAAATAAGCCACCATTTCCCTCATCAAATGCCTTCATTAAAGTATCATACACTTTCTGTTGGGGGTTCAACAGTGGTACATTCGTTCGAAGTGATTGGTTCAATGCATCTCGATCATATTCACGTTTACGTTCCGATTCTCGATTGAAAGCGTCGTTCATTCCTCGATCTGGCGACGCATCATGCAGCGCATGAGGTAACACATATCTTCGATCAAAAGCAACGCCTGGTTATGTATCTCCTCATTCACCTCGAGATCGGGATTCCCTGAACTGACGCGAATTCGGTGTAAAGTGTCTTCGGACATGTCATCCTTGTACATTTTCCACAATTCACGTGGATTCGATGGGAAGCATGTCAAAAAAATGATAGCAAATAATTTGCGTATCTGACTTGGAGACGCAGAAACAATTGCTTCAGCGATTGTCATGTCCCAATGAGTTTAGTTTTCAAGCAAATTGAGCTATTGACATGCGGTACGAAATTTTTGGCATACGACGCCATTGACAGTTCGAAATGATTCGAAATGTCGACCCGAAGGGAATTATTGTTTTTTTTTCAGATTTTTCATGTTCACAGAACTGAAAGACTCTTAGAAAACCATTCCGAGCACTCTTACTGATTGGTTTAGAAATACTTGGCATAGCTAATACCTCTTTATTTCACTGTATTTTAAATAATAAAATTACATCTTCACAATGTTGACAAACGACTACTTTTTTTTGACAGTAACTGTCAAACAAAGACTATTAAATTTAGGCAGGATAAATTTGTTCTCAATGCATGTGGGATCTTTTCAAAATTATTCAAATAATACTTTTTTTATAATTTTACGAAAGTTCATTCTAAATTTTCATATTTTTTATATTACCAAATGATATAAATTCTCATTATAACAAAGAACGCAACATTTTCTAAATCTTCAATATTATATTTATGAGATTATCTTTCATTAGAAAAAAAATATTATTTTTTTGTTTAATGTTCCACACATACCAACAGTTATACAGTCAATCCTGTTTTTATGCGGTAGATGCGTTCCACGAAATATCGCAAAAAAAAAAATCGCATAAAAAAACTTGACTTCCATACAAAAATTGGGGTGCGTTACTTAAATTGTAAAATCCGCATAACTTTGAAACAGCGAGTTAAAATATACACTAAATCGCAAAGTATATGAAAATAAGGGGAAAACCACGGCGTAAAAATATTAAAAAATAGTCACTGTATGACAATTCTATGTGTGTTTTAAAGCATGTGGTTCTAAATCACTCTTTTCAGCGCATCAATTTCATAAAACTATGGCTGTTTTCTAACAATGAAATTAGTGATCAGAGTTTGTTCAGATTTTCTTTTTCGATAATTAATTGGTTATGCAGTTTGTTATACCCATATATATATATTTTAAAGTTATCGTTGAAACTTGAATGCGCGATCAGAATTTGAATCATTTAGAAAGAAATGATCTTCTAATTTACTGAAAAGTTGGATACCTTCTTCAATTATTTTCGCAGTGAAGGAACTGGAATTTCTTTTAGTTCGTCATTGTTTTCTGGTTTTTTGTCAATAATTAAATTTAAATTATTGACATCTTCGTCACTTATATGATATATGATATATGATTATGATATAATTTTCGCTAAAGGTATCAAACCTTTCTTCGCCAAGTTCATGTGCTAAAGTAATCATTTCAGCTGATATTACCGATGTTTCAATGGTTTCATCGACTGTAACACACCTAAGTAGGTGGACATAATTCAGCGATGGCAGATGCAACATGATTTAAACAGTCTTTTTTTTTCAAATGTCGGTTGTGTTTATGATTCTCTCTATTCTATCCATAACACAACGATATATGCTCTCGATGTAATATTTAACATTTTTATATATCGTAAAATATGGTACATCTAAAAAAATGCATTTCTAAAAAACCGCATTACTTCGAAATCGCATAAAAAAACCACATAAAAACAGGATTGACTGTATATGGGGATCAAAAATAAAATAATGATTTGATAGTATTCTATAACAATATAATATACATGAAAAGTATACTGATTTTTTTTTACATACCTTCTGATTTTATGTACTTTCATTCGTCTTTTCACATTTCAGTATATATTTTAGCGACGGTGATGAACATGAGACATAAATTCCTAAAAGTTTTTTTTTTAAATGGATATTGAAGATTTAGTTTCGATTTAGTTTAAAGTTGGCATTCCTAACTTGATTAACAAAATGCCTCACATGAGGAAACACATGTCTTCAATCCAAATCAAAGCCTGGTTATTTATCTCTTCATTCACCTCGAGATCGGGATTCCTTGAACTGACACGAATTCGATGTAAAATGACTTCCGACATGTCATCCTTGAACTTGTTCCACATGGATTCGATGTGAAGCATGTCAAAATAATGATAGAAAATAATGTGCGTATCTGACATGGAGATTCAGAAACAATTTCTTCAGTGATTGGCATGTCCCAATAAGTATAATTTTCAAGCAAATTGAGCTCTTGACATGCAAGTAGAAACATTCGTCATTTTTCGGATGAACTGTCTAAATGCGACCAAGAGCATCAATAGTCATTCGGGTGATCAGGAACCGCAACGCTTTGCTTTTGACGTTAAAATTTCTTCGATATAGCGTTCCAAGTGTAATAACGTGTCATCTCAGAGTAAAACAACGTTCGTGCAAAATATTGTTGTCAAAAATTTATATACCTAATTATAAACATAACCTTATTTCAATATTGTCCAATTTTCTTTCGTTTTAATTTCATATCATCGATTTCTTTTATTCTAATCCATATTCTAAATTTAAAAATTTCAGACGTACGCAAAAGAAGCAAAAACAAACAAATATAGAAAACAGTGCGATCTGGTGGATTTTTCTGAAACCAGCTTACGACATTTTATCGTTTGATGACGCTATTCGTCATTTGAAAATTTTATTCTGTATGAAGATATTTATTTTCTTTATAATTTATTTTCCGTGATATTTTTCCGATGTTTTAATGCTTATTCTGCTATTCTAGGCAAAAAGGAATTTTATAAAGCAAAGATCATTGAAATCCTTGGAGTAATTCTCGAGATATACGTGGTGTAAATAACCCGACTTTGTTTTATATATATAGATGTATCACACCTACTGCAGGTGTAGAAATTGTAGAAATGTAACCAAAATGTAGATCACACTCATGAAAACTTTGACAGATACAAAAAATCGAACGTCAGATTGAAAATTGCCATAATTCCATATTCAAATGTTTAAAATGTCTGATTTATTATTATCGACTCTCTTGGAAACCGATGTATCTCAGTAGGTAGAAAGTTCAATAGATAATCTAATGTCCAGAGCTCAAATCTTATCGGCGGCAGGTATTTATTTAATGTGAAACCAAAACCTACATTAATAAATAATGAATATTTAGGAAAAAATGCCGGCAGCCGTAATTATTACAAAACAGCAATGTCCTACACGATAAATTGCTTCATATCTCGACACAAAGATGTCAGTGTAATGAAAAAATATGCATATATTTAGGAATAAGAAGAAAACCAAAATGGGGAAAGCGGGGTGGACCATCTTTCTATCATCAATCGGACCATCTTTTGATCGAGCACGAGCGATGGTAAGAATTAGAAAAAAATCACTCAGGTTTACGGAATTATGTTTTTTTTTATTAAGAATTTGCGAACATTTTATTTAAAATCACACAAAATAATTAACAAATAGAATTTACATTACAACAATTAATAAGCAGTTTTCGTTATACGTTGTCTCTCGACATCGGCTAGGATCAAAAAAAGGGTGTTGCCTTGCGCTTAGAAATCACCCTCACTCTATCCGGATGATTTTTGAGCGCCAAACAAATACAGCATTGTCTTAGGCTAAGTTGCCAAAAAATGGAGTTGTCACAAATTAAATCGGCAATCCCTCAATTACAGTAGTAATTATTACATACTATTTTTAAAATCATTAATTAAACTAAACTTTTTACTGCCTGCCAGTTGTCATCACAAAAGTGGTTGTGGGACCTTGGCCTATAAAACCTCGTTACATATCAATATGTGTATGAAACTACCTGCAGATGCTGCACAGGAACATTTATAAATTAAATTTACTGACTGATAACAGTATTTCATGAAAATGTGCGTAAATATACCTAATAAATAAATTATCAAATTGTTTAAAAATTGTCCCAATTGGTTTTTTTGTAAAATGTCCAATTTAGAATGTATAGACCAGTGATGCACAACCTCTACCTTCTAGCGGGCCGCATAAAACAAATTTATCGTTGGTTCGGGCCGCAAAGAAAAAAATGATTTAAAGTACGCACAATCCTTTTTTTATACAGAAAATATGTATGTTCCATGTAAAACAGCCTTAAAAACGTGTAAAAAAGATTAAGTGAATTTAGATAAATGAGTAATAGGTTCCATTTTATTATTTTGACCTTGTTATTTAGAAAATAAATAAGCCATGTGTTTCATTTATATGCAATTCATAAGTTAATGCGTTCATGGTCTTTGTTAATTTTTAACTATTTTTTTTAATTTGACATAATATTTGTAATCCTGTTTCTATGAACCGATTTATTCTCCTTCATTGAAGAAAAAGCTTGCTTAAATTTGTTTTATACATGTTTTACGTGAAAAAAGTATTTTTGAGAAAGAGATTTAAGGGCCGCCACAAAATTCAAAAAGGGCCGCGTTTGTGCATCACTGGTATAGACTGTATAGATAATGTTTGTATCTTATAATTTTCGTTTTAACTTTTTTTTAATCCATATCCGTTCCTATCGTAGAGCGTATGGCCTTCTAATGGAGGTACCTCAACAGAAGTCTTTCTACGACAACTGTTTGTTACTCAGTCACTTAACCTCTCTTTTTTCATAGAGAGTAGTAGAGATAGAACGACAAAGAAAGGACATGACTAGTGGTTAACTAATCGCTCTCAGTTAATAACTGGGGGTAGCGAGAGCCCCCAGTTTATAAAGTATTGGAAAGGTTGAGAGGGAATTTTTAGACATCACAAATACCCATGCCTTCGAATGGAAATTGAAAAAATGCTGTTCGTACTGGGAACCGAACCCGTGAAGTCCGGTACGGAAGCCTACAGGCTATCCGCTGCGCCATAGGAGCCGACTCGTTTTAACTAACATCGTATAGATTTTTTTTTTCTTTTTCCTAAAAATATTGTTTTTCATTATTCACTGACATGTATGTAAAGAGATTTGAAGGCATTGTGGTTCTGAACATTGGTGCATTTTTTTTAGAATTACGGCCGTTCTTCCTGAAAGATATATACATATGTTTCATTGTTGGATATATAAATACATATAAATGTAGGGTTTGATTACAATCATTTATAATATATTCTTAGAAAATCCTTTTAAAGAATTAATTGAGCTTAGACATTCTACTTTTTTCAATAAATAAGTTTGTGTTTAATTTTTCACGCCAGTAAATTTATGATTTTTCATAATACAAAAAAATCACCCCGTTGAAGGCAACGGGCTTACATCTGCTAGTAAATAATAAAAAGATTTATTCCATACTTAAAATTCGACTATCATCCCATATATATGTTTTATAATATGACAAAATGTACTCTCTAATTATGTTATTCAATAGTTTGAATCGTCTTCAGTATCATAAAAAAAATCATGAGCTTTGTTCGAAAATGACTAGATCCACTTTTTCCTAAGCAGATAAACACATTTTTCTTATAAAAACTTTTTTATTTTAACAGTTTTGATTATTAGGGAACATTTAAACCCTTAATTCAGTGGGTTGATTTATTTATGTCACATGTTTATACTTTATCACAAATAAATATTTAGACTTTCTACTGAAAATCTTCGCGAAAAACCTGCGGACCCCAGGTTGGGAAGCACTGACCTAGGTGATGGGTATTAGCTTCAAGTTAACACATCACTCAATAAGTTCGTAGGATGACATATGTATAGATGGCGATATTACTATTCTCCACCGAGAAAAATGGTATTAATGATACATTCAAAAGCTTTAACATATTTATAGTTGTTTGTGCCAAATTTACATTGAACGGAATTTGATGTATAGTATATTATGTTTTTTTATAATTCCAGATGTCCTGTTGTCCCGGTAAAAGCTGAAAGCACCAACTGCGCCCGAGTCCTGCGTCGACAGCCAACCCGGTTGATTCTAGTGAGTAATCAATTATTGTTAGCATTTCAAGCAGATCGCTAAGAATTTCACTTTCGCATAGGCAGCTGCCGCAAAAAAGCTTAAATGCCCCGTGAAATAAAGGCACCCCGTGCTTCACTCAGTAGTAGTTTTCCAATAAATTGACAGGGTCCCGCCCCGACTAGGGCATTCAATCTCGGACCCTTTTTGAAATCCTGATAAAAATCAAAAATAAAATCTTGTATAAATTCGGGATTCGGGATTGAGAGATAGATTTTAGGCCAATAGCAGATTTCAAAAAAATTTGCTCGTCAATTTTAAAAGTAAAGTCTCGGAAATTTACTCACAAAAAATGGGATTTTTAGCTCGCTGACTCATTTCAAAAGTTTTGCATGGTTGCCAAAAACTTTTCGAGAATTTTACACTTTTTATCGTCAATCCCGAATTCCAGTTATTAGTACTATCACAATACTAGGATTTTGGGATAGGGATATGGGAAGTTCTATGTGATCCCGAGAAGTGAGGCACTAGTCCCTACAAAAAGGGCTGTGGAGTCGGATTCGTAGATTCAGACTGTACTAACTGGAATCGTACTCGAAAAGACTGATAACTTCTAGTAATTTCGTAAAATTAGTAAAAAAAAGTCTATTAAAATAATATGGGTCAAAAGTGGTTCTACTGCATGCTACTAAGCCTAAAAAAATGACTAAAGTCATGTAGTCGAAGTCGTCTTATTTCTTAACGACTCCGCAGCGCTACCGACAAAACCGTCGGGACAATTACTTATGTAAATAAGAAATTATATAATTTCAGATACACAAAAGAAGCACACACACACACAAGAAAGTCATACCTACAAGCAAAGTAGTTGAAATAAATTTTAATATTGTGTGCCAACCTGAAAAATAGATTAACTATTGTTGTTTTTCGTTTGCACACATTCACTTAATTTTATTAAAAAACGGATTGAATTTTCAAAATTCACTGAAAAATTTTTTACCGACGGTTTTGTTTGGGTAAATTTATCTTGGCGGCAATGTTAAGACAGTTTTGGTCTGGGTGTTTGAATCGGCATGACTTCTAAGAATAAGCTGATCGTTTCAGATATCCTGTCATCTGTTGAGAGTCTCACGAGCGACCAGTCCTGCGTCAACACCCTACCCAGTTAATTCTAGTGAGTAATTCTAATAAACCCCTTTTAAGTAGTGTGGACTTATATGTACGTTTTCTGTAAAGGAGCATGGATGTGTTTTTAAATCAATGTGACGGATTAAGCACTTGCGGGGCCCTAGACGCAAAACAATTTGGAGGCTTTTTTTTACGGATTGCATAACATGTTATAATAAGAATTCGTGCGAGAAGCGGTAGGGTGCCCCATTAGAGATTGCATTATCGGTATTACCAAAACCGGAATCCCGGTATTCATGGTATTTATTAATATCAACATAATGGTATTTGATTTTTGTTGCATTTTTAAGTAGTCAGAAAATTTACTGGCATGAAAAATAAATAAAAAAACCTATTTATTAAGAGGATATAGATCCTTCGCGCCTGAAAACAGAGTAAATCGATCGTTTGCCGTCGACTAAATCTCGTGAATCATTCACTCAAAAATTTTTTTTTTCAATAATTACATTTTTTTTTTCATGAAGAGTCATATTTTCAAGAATACACGGCAAAAAGTTTACCCAGAATTTTTCAACTGCTTTACGTCCTGATCATTTTTAGAGTTTATTGTAAGATACCGAAGTTTAATATCTTAGAAAGTAATGCAGATAAAGGTTTGTTTAAGAAAGTGATTTGAGGAGAATTTCCAATTTATGTAATATAATGATTGTACATCCATTTGAAATGTATCATTTCTCCCACTTTTTCTGACTGATTTTGAAAGCATAATTGGATCATAAATACTTCTACAAAAAATTGGAATAATAAAAAATATATTGTTTACATTTAAAAGCAAAAAAAAAAAAAATTATACCAATAAATAATAACTATTTTTCGGAGATGTGTTTTTCTTGCCGTAAATTTTGCAGTCCGCGTGAGAACTTCGTACTGAGTGGACGTGCCAGATGTTATTCTGAATTAACTTAAGCCACTAGTCATACAAATGAATCGAAGAAATGTATTTTTTATTTTGCCATAAAAAGTTGATGCGCAAAAAAGCGGTAAGGGTTAAGGTAGCCCAAAGCGCTGACAAATAATATTATTATTTATAATACAATAATGTCATTTTCAATAACGATTATTTTAAAGACCCGTATTACTGCTTAATGGATAAGCATCTTGAAATAATTATTTGGCAATGCTTTTAAAAAGAAATTCTATTCAATATAATAGTAACAGTAGTTGAATAAAAGGATTTTTCCCATTAGTAGTTAGTAGCAAAGACGACTCCAACTCTTACTCTAGCTTTAAAATAATTGACGACTCCGATTCCAGCTTTAAAATAGTTAACGACTCCGACTCAACGTTAACGACAAAGAATATTCGTAATGCATGTAAGAAATCAAAAAGATTTTTAAGGTCGGACGCGAAATATAACCATACCTTCCAATAATCGAAAAGATGACAATGATCAAAATCTGTCAAATCAGCTCCAAAAAATCTTCGTTTCCCATCGACTCACACGATTCAACGATTCATTTCGACAGCCCTATAATTATAGCTTCAAAAAATCGAATCAATATCTTTGATTATTTAAAAAAACTTCGTAGCGATGTAAAATTTCAAATAAAGTTCTCTCAATATTATTACGATGCTTCAGTTCTAAGCCAGTAAATTTGAATTTTGAATATAAAAAAATAAGCCATTCCAATTGGACGAACGACAAATTCAAAAATATGCGATTCAAAATAAGCCGTTAGCATTGGCCGAAAATGTGCTGTTCAAAATAAACCGTTATAATAGGGCGAAAAGGACACTATGATGAACATATTTGTGATTTGTGATTATTTTATCGGCTATTAATATGAAGACTAGCCGTAAGCCCGTTGGCCCCAACTGGAGGATTTTTTCGTAGTATAAAAAAAAATTAAATTTTCCGACATGTTACAATCAAATGCATATTTATCAAATTAATCAGAATAAATTAACTTTACTAATTCGCCAAACGGAGCTTATTTTTATAAGTATACTAGCTGACCCAACGAACTTCGTACCGCCTCAGAATCAATAAGTGTTGTGTTAACTTGATAACTTGAAACATGATGACTACCGAGTCAACCTTTAATTGTATATTGTGCGGTGGCAAGCCAGGCAGATCCAATGAGTTTACAAATTCAATTGGATAGTTGGTTGCTTCGTTTTCGTTTGTTACACGGTCGATAGATTTGAAAGAATGTAGTGGACCAACGGTTTGATTTTGAATTGTGAAGTTTAAATGATCCACATCTTTTTTCTTAGCCGCAAGAATTGCTCGTTCACTCAACCAATTGTGATTTTTGTGATTAGATGTTTGGGAACATTTTGTTGATGAAGCCGTCCTTCGTTGAGACGAAATTGCGAAAATTCGGCGGAATCGAAATCAATCCGTTCGATTCGTCAACAGGAACACGGCCGTTACCGACGATAGTCAGCAATTGCTTCGAGAAATCTTCGGCAGATGGATCGTTTAAAAATGCAACTCGCATGTTTATCGTTAGCTGAAGTTTCTTCACACAGCGCCACAGAGTCAATGTTTTGAGGCAAGCGTTTATTTCATCGGCAGCGGTCGATCTTGGAATGACTGGTAGTGTTTGGCGGAAATTGCCAGATAGTAGAATCATTGCGCCTCCAAAACATCTTGAGTCATTGCAGAGATCTTTCATAGTTCGATTGAGTGCTTCCAATGCGCATTTGTCCATTCATTCCAGGCGATGATTGTATTTGCTACCAAAAATTTGGCCATTGCTGAGTGTTTCGCAATCTTGCATGTCGGTTTTTCAGTGGTTTGAAGGTTTAACGGCAATTTCAACGCTGAATAAGCCGTTCGGCATCCTTCTATATGTGGCCGCTATTCCAAAAGAAGAAACTGCTACAGAAATTTTATATCTCGCACGAACAGTGGTCATAATCAATGATATGAGGAATGTCTTCCCATCTCCATCGGCCGCATAAAGAAAAAATAAGCTGCCATTTTCATCATCAATTGCCTTCATTAACGTATCGTACATTTCCTTCTGTTGAGGGTTCAATAGTAGTACATTCGTTAAAACTGATTGGTTCAATGCATCTCGATCATATTAACGATCGCGTTCAGATTCTCGATTGAAAGCGTCGTTCATTCCATGGTCTGGCGTTGGATTTGTAACTCGACTAACAAACTGCCGCACATAAGGTAACACATGTCTTCGATCAAAAACAAAGCCTGGTTATGTATCTCTTCATTCATCTGGAGATCGGGATTCCCTGAACTGACACGAATTTGATGTAAAATGTATTCGGCCATGTCATCCTTGTACTTGTTCTACAGTTCACGTAGATTCGATGGGAAGTATGTCGAAATGATGATAGCAAATAATGTGCGTATCTGACTTGGAGATTCAGAAACAATTGCTTCAGCACATTTATTAGACATGAATCTCGTGTTTCACCATAATTGGATAAATAGATTTTCACACCAGAATGATTTATCGGGATTAAAACTTAATGAAAATCGATGAAAATTCAAAATCGCAGCCTGTGTGGCCTGCCATAGCCCAGCAGTCAACTGTCAAAGTAATCAACGCCACCTAGTGGACTTATTGGAAACAGCATACAACGTCATGTTTGTTTCGGCGTTCGATTAGACAAATTCAAAAAATATATATAAATGGGAACATTTATTTTATTCATTATTTCTTTCCCGTGATATTTTTCCGATGTTTTAATGCCTATTCTGCTATTCTAGCCGGACACGAATTTAATAAATCAAATATCATTGAAATCCTTGGAGTAATTCTCGAGATATACGTGGTGTAAATAACCCGACTTTGTTTTATATATATAGATATTCGTTTAAATATACGAATGAGCTTGAAATAGGTATAATAGAACGCATTTGGCAGGACGAAATAGGTCTCAGAGTCGCAAGTACGACGTTAATTTCAGATCTGCTTGATAGCGATGAGTTAACGTATGTGTGTCCATCTTCAGAAATTTTAGAGATAAATCAAGATTAAAACTAATATATTATATATTTAACAGCTTAACCACCACACGCTTTTTTATAGAATTTCTTTGTATCTTCGAGAAGCATCATCAGACCATTGCGGCGTTTACGAATAAACTAAAAATCTATTCTTATTATAATGTTATACCTAAATAACAAAATTAAAATCGGGGTTTGTCCTTTTCTACTGGACGCAGGGAGGAGGTAAGATTTGATAGTTCTTATAATAAACTAAATACTTTTATTAGGTGTGGTAAATCTCAATGGAAATAAATTCATGCTTTCTATTAATGACTTAATTAATTTAGAAAAACTCCAAGCTCTTCGTTATTAACCCTTTATTAGTAACTTTCAAGAGTATTTCCACATTTTCATTTTTTATCAAACTTGTGATCATTTTCTATCGAATGATTCTGGATTCCATTCTATCGAGTAATATTTATTTTAATTTTAATTCAGATCATATTATTTCAACTATCGTCTATTTTTAAATAACTGAGGTACCTACTTTCATCTCATTTTTGAAATTTCTTCCATTTTGACGACACCATGTAGTGTCATAAGTATCGTCGCTGCTTATTTAATTTCTTTTATTTTGTTTGCAGATAACGTGTAACGATAAAAATATTTTCATCAATATAATGTCTAGAATGGTTTTGCATATTATCTAGATTTGGTGTTGCTGCTAAAATTACACTTGATAAAAAGTGAAGAATCATTTTATTTTGAAGGAATACAAATTATTTTTTACCTCTGTTTTCGTGAACATGTTTCTCGTGGAGCATTGCATGAAATTAAAAACCATTTAAATTGAAAAAAAATATTTTATTACAAAATAAAGAAAAAAAATGTACAGTAAAAAATATAATTATACCAATTTAAAAATATATACATTCGACAGCCGTTGCTAAAGTTTGATTACTTAATATCTAATTAAAAAAAAACATAAAATCGAAAGCAAAACATATTAAAATATTTGTCATAAATTCGTGATTAAATAATTCAAATGTCTTCTAAAAAACTTCTTTGGCATATTATTATTTTTTGTTATACACTTAAATTCTACCTTAAAAATAGTTAACAAATTGTAATATCAATATAATCACATGAAAATAAATCATCTTCATTATCACTGTCATTTTGGAAGCTTTTAAAGGTATTATGAACAGAAATTATTTAAATATTTGATTGATTTTTTTTTCATTTTTAAAAAATCAGAAAATTTACTCGCATGAAAAATCAAATGCAAATTTATTTATTGAGTAAACCAGAAGGTCTAAAATTAAAAATGGATTTTTTAAAGAATACACTCTCCGTTATTGCAAAACAAAATACGCAAAAAGCAGAAAAAATCCGGGCACATAAAAATAGGATTTCACTGAACTGTGAATTAACAAAATTTACGTCCAAATCAAATTTAGGAAAGAAAACGTACTACTCAAAAGGTAAAACAAGAATTCAACATTATAGTAAAAAAAAATGTGACTGTATTTTTCTTTGTAGTTTTTGTATAAATAAGAAAATAATGTGACAATGAATCTTTGAGATAGCAGGGGTGTCGAGTCCTAAAATTTTAGGAAACGATGTCGCGAAAGTAATATTAACCACAAAAAAAGTAGAAGTGTCGACTCTTAAAAAGTTTAGACATCGTGTCAGTGGTGCAGGAAGGTGTAAATTGCTCGAATACAATTGCTCGAATACAAATTTCTTGAATGCAATTTCTCGAATACCAAATTCCTCAAAAGCTTTTATAAAAAATGATATTTATATTAAAGTTTTCACATTTTTATAATTATTATTATTTTAAAAGAAAATATTTACCCAGGTCGGGAAATAAAAACCATAAATCAAAAAAAGTTAGTATAAAAAACAATTTTTTATTAAGTTGCCAGTGATCAAGTGATCAAGGTCGTTTGTTTCGTTTTTGGAGGCCACGGGCCTGAATCTTAATACGTACATTTTTAAATCAACTATTTATGGATTTCTGTTTGAAGGCACGGATATAAGTAATTTCTTGAACACCCATTCTATACTAAAAATTTGGCGTAGCGATAGTGATAAGCCATTCCTTCTATACCTTCTGTAGGAAGGGGGCCACGAAGAAGAATATACGCAGTGCACAAAATAACATATATCCAGTGCTTTTTTTTTAAAAAAAAAGGTGCCGGAACGCACTTTTTTTGAACATTTTCTAAGAAGGTATATTATTTATTATATATTCGAATATCATTTTGATAGAATTAATGTACAAAAAACCCTTTCCAAGAAAGTACATACCTGATAATATTTTGCATGACATTAATTTATGGGTTCTATGATAGATACCCTATATATTCAAAAAGGATTTACAGTCAATGGCTTCCAAGAAAAGAAACGAAAGTTTTAAAATAGAAAAAATAAAATTTTACGACATTTATTAATATTTCGTGCTGGAACACCGTTCCGCCGCGTTACAGGGTAAAAAAAGCCTTGCATATATCTATGTATGTTGTCTCTCAAATAAAAGCGATTCAATTCCATTTTCAAACAGAAGATCTGTTACATGGTCCTTTCTGGAATAATTTTTGGATCCTCCACAGCCCAGATGCCAGTATATCGGCTACGGGGGCGCAAGATGGGAACGGGCTCGATTGTAACACGAACATCATCTTGGTCATTCGTATTTAGATTTTCTAATTCACATTGTTCCACTGCTGGTTTCGATTTGTGTCTGCGCTTTCTTACAAAAATAATCAACACAACCGTGACCACGATCACGACCATGATCACGAACACGACCAGTATTATGACATTCACCATCCATGTGTTATCTTCAGTTTTCTTTTCATTGCTGATGAAGCTTTCTTCATCTTTTGATTTCTTTAATTCGTACATCTTTTCATCGTTGATGGTACTAACAGTTATTGCTACACAACTACAACTATTTGCGATTTGTTTGCAGATTTCCTTATCATTGGTGAAAGTTCTATTGCTTTTAAAACGGATAGATGAAGCAAAGCAATCATTCTCATCACTGTGGTCCAAACAATCAAATTGTTTATCACAGAGCATATGAGCCGCAATCGTTTTGTTAGAGTTGCAATTGAACCCGCTATTCTGATCCACTTCTAAAAAACCGTTACTTGACATGTAACGGCTATCAGAAGACGAATTTGAATGTAGTTGAAACCCATTGCAAAAAACGAACATACCCAGCCATGTACAGATATGGAACGAAATTTTCATCTTGAGTGATTTCCAAAGCCTGAAAATAAAATATAATAATTATTACAAAAATATGTCACACATTACAATAAACAACGATGACATGAGGCGGCGAGTTGCTAAGCCCGCTCTGGAGGTTTTTTTTAAAGTTTTGAGTAGATCACAAAAAACTGTTCTGGGTATATATAGGGTTGTCAGAAGTCAAACCGGGACACCCCCTCTGAAATTTATTTTGACGAACGTTTTCTCAAAGGATTTGCCCAAACGATCAGCGTGACTTGTTTTTTTTTTTAACCTCTTCCAAGACTTTTCGAATCCGAAATCCCAAGAATTTACCGATTTGCACAAATAATCTGTGTTTTTTTTGCTCTTCTACTTTTGAAATATGTGAATATGAAGGTAGACTTTACGAAGAGGATGGTTGAAAAATCTGAAACTTTGTAAACCGGGACTTTTGGGCGTCCCGAAAGGTTTGTTCGGGACACCGGGACACGAGACTCAAAACCGGTGACAGTTTCGATTGATCGGAACGTCTGACAACCCTAAGTATATATGGTGATTTTGGGAGTTTTAAATGTTACTATATATCTTCCGGGATACAAATAAAAGCAAAATAAAACCTTTCATTCAAATAATATACCGTAATATTGTCAATAAACTAATTAATTTATTTCGATAAAGTATTTTAGTACTAGCTGCTCACCGGAGAGAATTTAAGCACTCGCATTTTTAAACAGAGCGTGTTTTTGGCACGTAATAGTATCTAGTAGCGGTTCATGTTTATTGTAACAAATAAACAACGAAAATACCTATTCCTTAATTATTTTTTCCCGAGAGTATATACTATATGTCATAAAATCATGAATGAATTGAATATGAATGTTTGTTTGTTCGTACTCTATGGGCTGCCAAGCCGCTGATCTAATTGCAATAAAACTTTGACAAACTTTTTGCTTGCACATTCGGTAACATTATAGGCATATTGAAATTAACTTAAAGTATGTCTTATATATAAAAATCAATGTTTGTATGTCTGCCATACCGTTCATGCCAACTTGTGTGAAGGTTATAGGCGTAATACAATTAAATTACAGTAAGTGGCGCGCGTGTCGTACCATAGACAATCGGCAGCAAATGTCAAACGTCAAACAGACAGAAAAAGAAGACATGCAATTTAATAAACACAATTCAAACACAATCACTGTCTTTCTTTGAGTGGCATTGCAATGCTTGCCGGGAACCGGCTAGTTATCTTATACAAAACTATGTGAGTCTGTAAAGCGGGTTTTCAGTTTCCTGACTATGTTAATTAGGTAAGAGCAAGGGCTTGCAGCACTAAATAAACTTATCGATACCAGTACTCCGGAGTATACATACGTGTATATTATCGATAGTGTTATTATACAAAGTTTAGATAAAGTGTTATGTATACTCAATACCATAGCATACTATGTTTTATTTCTTTATGACGTTCTATTTTCAAAATGTGTTTCGTGCATTCGAATGAAACAATTGAAGTATGAAATTTAGTATAAGAAAACAATTGCAACCTGTCACAACCTCACGATTTTCGTCTTGATTATAAGATTGATTTATTGATTTATAAAGTGTAAAATTATGTTATCAAAATAAAGTTGAACCAACACATAAAAGTGTTTCAGTAAAAATTATAAACATAACATAAAAATTGGTGTTAGAAGTGAGGATATGTGCTAAAAAAACGTTAAGGGTAAGAGTCACGCTAAAGTCATTGTCAAATTACGATGTAAAAAGTATTTATATTTGTCGTAATAAATCTAAAGGTAGTCAGAAAAATATTTTTTAATTTTTAAGTCGATTATTAACTTCATTATTTAAAAAAAAAGCAAAAATAAAGGCTTTCGTTATTACTTTCCAGAATATTAACGGTTTATTTTTTGACACTGATCTAAAAACTCACAGATAGTTCAAGGATTCATCTTATTTATCCGAATCGCAAATTTTTTTTTTAATACGTAATTAGTGCTTTATTTGGATTTTAAAAAACGGTCAATATCAAAGCTATATACTACGATTTTTTTAGCAATTGAACCAAAAAAAGACAAAAAATGTATTGGGGTTTTATATATTATTTATTTTTTTAATCTTTGGTATATTTATTATAATTTTACGAGCTTTCGTTAATTTTCTAGAGAGTCTTAAAATAAATACATAATTGATAGTTTTAATCGGTGGCATAATAGGTGTCGCTGCTTGGATTTTTTGACGACATAATTTTGAAACGAAGAATATTTTATCCGTAAGTTGCTTGTACGCAGCAGATATAGTAAGCAGGTAGAATAACTTGTGTGTGTGTGTGTGTTTTGTCTCGTAAGCGACACACACACTACGATAGCTATGCAAGCATACCCAAGTCTATTGCAAAGATAATTAGTCTACTGAAAAGTGAACTTGCATCATTGTTTTGGTATAGACTACAATATAACCTACTTTTTCTTTGATAGCTTATTTCTTATGACATAAGATTGATTCCTCTACCTTATTTGTACAATATATGCACAATAATAACTACCGAGTCTAACATTTAGAATATAACATAAGGTAAATGTACCAGTAGTTGACCTTTTAATGGTAAAAATTCAACAAAAATAACGATTGCCGTTTAGCATTGAGCCGAATGATGGCAAAGTAAGTGTATTCATAATGGCTCAAATGTCTTCAATAATATGATAAGACAAAAATTAAGAAAGGGTCTGTTTCAAAATAATTGTGTTCAATTTTTAAGGACCATGTTTCAGTGTCAGTAGTTGACCATCTGAAAAATTGAATGTTCCAGTAGTTGACCATTTTTTTTCCAGTAGTTGACCATGTTACTTCATCAAAGTAAAAATAGAAAAATGTATTTATTTTAGCAGCTTAGTACATACATAGTATATTATAGGCTCAGTAACTTCCACCACATATAAGACAAGTGATTTTTCTCACACAAAAATCTTTAGATATTCCAAATAAAGTCCAATTCCGGAACTGAAAAAACCTTAGGAGTTTTGCTTACTTGCGTCGAGTCATTTATGTGGGAAACTACCTCCATCCATTCATAGCTAGGTACATCAGGTAACTCTGGCCATTTCCATAGGCTACCGAACTTTTGCATCAATGAAATAGTAGCTGCTGCTTGAGAAATATTAACGATTTTTCCCGGAAAGTATTTTTCTTCATACAAGAATACTACATGTTTATTAATGGCTTTAATAACAAGCAGTCAACGAGCTTAAGGCGCAATGCTTTCGTCGATAGACTCGTGCCATTCACTTTCCGTTGAGTCTGAAATCTCAACACTGACGTAAGAAGACTTTGAAGAAAACGCATTTTCTTCTGTACTGCTTTCAATTTCCTCTTTGCTCGCCCATTCAATTCTTTTTTGTTTGCCTCTCTGCGGCACGTCCTTTTTTCAAACGTTCCATTTCTTCTTTTTTCTTCTTTTCGTGTAGGAAATACTCTCGGCACAGTTTGCCGAAAACAATGGTGGGTTTTTTTCCTTTTTCGCCCTTTTATTGGATTTTTTCCTCCATTACTGGGCAAGAAAAAATGTCTCTTGAATGGACTACCCACGGGTTCACTAGTAATTGGAAACGACATATCATCATTAGTCATAAGACCAGCCACAAGTGCACTGGCGATTGGAGACGAAATATTTTCTCAAATCGTTGGACTAACCACAGGTGTACTGGTGATTGGAGATGAAGCAGCATAACAATTCGTAGCATTCCACGCGGTCAAAGACATCATATCATCGGTTACCTCTTCTTGCAATGCTTCATCGATGGATCTATCCGGCTCAGGAAAAGTGATACTTTCAAACTCATTTTTTACTTTTCATCACAATGCGAACAATGACTTGTCATCTTGATTAGGGTCATTTTTTTGTGAAATGTTTTCATTCAGTAACTGCAGTCCTTTCTCTAAATACCGCTTGCGTTCCTCTGATGTAACCGTTGAAGGCGTATTTTCAGATTCTCCTGGTCCCATGACTGCTTGAGGGTTCCATGGACAAAGTCCACATTTTCGGAAACCATTTACCAGAACAGATTCTGTCACAACTTCGTTAATCACATCTTTAAGGAGTTAATAAACAAAAATACCAGTAGTTGACCATATGGTGTTCCAGTAGTTGACCCTAGGTCATCTATTGGATAAAACAGTCCTGCACACTTCTAATTCATAAATAATTCCACACTTATTAATGACAAAATTGTTAAAAAATTGATGATATATTTTTTTATTAATTTATCCAGTAGTTGACACCCCCAGTCAACTACTGAAAAAGCATGAAAAAATGTTTGAGTAGTTGACCCCCCTCCAAACTCGCTTTCCTGTAAATATAACCTAAACATTAAAAATTATCTCAATACTTCAATATTATGGCTGCCCGTAATGCATAAACTTAATATTATAAAGTCAAAAACATTGAATTGCCATATGATTATATGCACTCATGTCCTTAACAATTTCCTTAAGAAATGTCAAATAAAACACTTACCTCACTAGGTGTTGTTTTCAAATGGCTGCCATTACACTAAAATGACATATATGGTAATGGGTTAGTTTCTCAATCTGACCACAAATGGCTTGACTTGTCTGAACTTTACAATTTAGAGCAATCCCGCATCTGCATTTCTTATTTTAGGCAATTTTATTGCCAAAAGGTCAACTACTGGTACATGGTCAGCCACTGGTACATTTACCTTACCTACTTTGAATTATTTATTGTAAATTTAAGATTTCATCCATCATTGTTTGTATCGATTTTATAATCTATTTCATTCCGACAGCTTGATTCTTCTACCCTTTTTCTACATTGTATGCACAATAATAACTACCTACTGTGTCTAACATTTAGAATACAACATACCTATTTTAAATTATTTATTGTAAATTTAAGATTCATCCATCATTGTTTGTATCGATTTTATAACCTATTTCATTCCGACAGCTTGATTCTTTTACCCTTTTTCTACATTGTATGCACAATAATAACTACCTACTGTGTCTAACATTTAGACTACAACATACCTACTTTAAATTATTTATTCTAAATTTAAGATTTCATCCATCATTGTTTGTATCGATTTTATAACCTATTTCATTCCAACAGCTTATTTCATATGTTATACGCGTTTCCGACACTATTCCGTAATTTTAGCACTGTAATATTTTAGCACGTAATTTTAGCACTATCAATAAACATGGATATAAAAGATGTTCGCTCTTCATCTTCGTCAAAGAAGCGTTGTCGTAAGAGTAATCGTTCTAAAATGATCAAGAATTTAAAGGCAGCTAATGCGGCTGCTAGAGAGAAGAAACGTGAAAATAAAGAAATGAAATTTTCAAGCATTTTACCGAATGACTTAAATTTGGTGAATGAAATTATCCCGTATGAAAAGATTTCCATTGGAGACTGTGAAGATTTCCACTGTAGTGGTGATGTTTTGAGGACATATTCGAAGGCAAAGAAGCCGGAAGTCTTAGACGTTGGATCTTTAGGTGATACTATGACAGAAGAACTTCCTCCATTAAACGTTGAGCGAAGTGATGAAATTGCAACTTCCTACATACCCTCTGGTAAACGCATAGTCGACATTGCCTACTTTATGAAGCAGATGGAAGAAGTATTGCGACATCCGTCAATTTGCACAGGTGGCACCTCAAAAAAACCCACAATTATTGGTTTCAAATACAAGGCCAATTGTACATTGCCAAAAAAGATTTTTGTGACCTGATCATTTATGCAGACAGTGGATTCGAAATTATTAGATTGTATCCTGATCCGGACTTTGAATTAACAGTCATACCACGTTTGTCATTTTTTTTATAAATATGCATTTCTTCCGGAGCTTGCTGATAGTCGTATTTTGAAATGCCTGTCGTAATCTAAGTCTCTTAGTGTAATTCAATATGTCCGTTATTCTAGTTCACTCCAGTCTATTGGTTTTTATAGGTTCGAGTTCATAGTAATAATACTTATACAGTATTTTAAACAGGGCCCAACGAATCCCCATAAGAGTCTATATCACCCCGTTATCGGCAGAACAACGTAAGCGACGATTCATAAATTTCTACAGGAATGGTCAGGTTTAAATCATACTAAAAGTTTTGTTGACTTAAATGCAGTTAGTAATATTAGGTTAATTAAAGTTTCTTTTTACGAGAGGAAGTTAAAAAAACAATCTTCTTCTGTTGATATATCCACATAGGGACTGGTCATGGATAAAAGATCTTGCTCCTATTCGTTCATATATCTAATATAATAATATTTTTTTTTTTTTTTAACCATGTCCGCTCCCAATGTGGACCATATGGACTCCTAATGGAGTTTATCTCAACAGAAGTGTTTCTACGAGAACTGCTTGTTACTCAGTTGCTCAACCTCTCTTTTTCCAAAGAGAGTAGGGATAGAAGGATAGGGCTAGGACAGGTTTAGTGGTAAGCTAATCGCTCTCGATACGCCCTGTTCATAGGATAGGATGGGTGAGAGGGGGAATTAAAGACATCACATACATCCATGTCTTTGAACAGAAATTCATAAATCGATCGAAAAATCAATTTATAAAACTGTCCGTACTAAGATTTGAACCAGGATTTGAACCCGGGCCCTCCGTAGCCGAAGCCAACAGCGTTGACCACTCGACCACACAGGCGACTTATAATAAATGATAAACTCAAATACTATAATTTGCAATACAAATCAGAATGTTGATTGACAGAATATATTGTTTATTTATTGATTTGGCATTTACTTAGTAGAACTCCATTTTAATAGGGTAAAAATATCAACGTATTTCAGTTCTACAGTTTTTTATATCTCATGCGTTGATAACTATTTCGGCTTTCGCCATCGTCAACCAGTTCTGACGAGATAGCTATCAACGCATAAAATATAAAAAACTGTAGAACTGAAATACGTTGATATTTTTACCCTATTATATTGTTTATCTCTTCTTAGCCAGTAGATATATTATATAGCTGAGTGTATGTAAGTTTAAACACACTTATGATGAAGTCATACGTCGAAATAGCTAAAAACTACGTATAAAGCAGGGCTGTGGAGTCGGAGTCGCGGTATTTTGGCCAGAGTCGAAGGTGTGAAAAATGAGCAGCTTGATTTTTTTTTGAAAAATGTATTTAATTATGTGTATTCAAACAAAATAGTACAAAGTGTTGATATTGAATGCTTGGCTGACTAAAGATGATCTGATGGTATGCTGGTATACATATATATATATATATATGTTAAAATGAAATTGTTGAAAAATTTCCTCCGTCGTTAATTATTTTTAAGCTGGAGTCGGAGTCGTCTTTTCACGACTCCACAGCCCTGGTATAAAGTAATATTTGTAGAACTAAAACACTTATAATTAGATTATTGAAGGTTTTTTAAAACTTGTTACAAGCAACATGTCTGTGTTATCCGTTATCCATTTTGAATAACTGCCCCATGAGTGATTGGCAAGGTAAAAAGTGCCCCCCAAAACTTAAAATTTGCCCTGTAATGGTGTTTACTTTTATGATTAATAAACACTGCTTTATACATTAAAACCTTTTCGATACTATTGAGTTGTTTAATGAAATCTTTATTCATTGGTGACTCTTGGTATTTTTGTTTAGTTAGCGTTTTCTAGTTTCTTTGGCAATTCTTCTAGGAATAGAAGGATAGGGCTAGGACAGGATTAGTGGTTAGCCAATCGTTTTCGATACGCCCCGTTCATAGGATAGTATGAGTAGGAGAGAGGATTTTAAAACATCACATACATCCATGCCTACAAACATATTTTCATAAATCAATTTATAAAACTGTCTGTACTGGGATTCGAAGCCAACGATGTTGAACACACAGGCGGCTGAATATTAGAGTAAATTTAATAAATATAAAATAAATAAATAAAAGTCAATTTATTTTACTACAAAAGTGCACTGAATCCAATATTAAGAATATTTTTTTCATTTAAAATGACAGAACAAAAAATATTTACGTTTCAAAATGTAAAAACTAGCCTGGGCGTTGCTTCATTTTACAACACAACACCAATATTTGTAGGGGTGACAAGAAAATCCAAAAAAAATGAAAACCTTCGCCTCACCGAGGTAAAATATGTAATATTTACAGGAAATGTGCGTTTTGGAAAAAATACATTAGAATAACGAATTTAAATAACTTTTCACCATATGCTAAGTTTATTAATTAAGCAGATCAATGATTTTAAAATTATTTACTGTATAATTTTTGATTGATTCAATCATAATATTATGCTTGTGTTATTTGCTATAGATTTTTGGAAATAGTACGTTTCGTATTATAACCTCACAATTGCGGCATAATACATCTTGTAAGGAATATTTACCATGCATTTTATTTCATGTCTAAGCTTGCGAAGTTACATTCATCTGCCAAACCGATATCAAACGTCAGTCTGACAGGTACTTTTTGTTTACAAAATTCATAGACAACGATCGTAAAAAATATAGAATTCTATGGCGCTAGTTCGCGTCAAAAGGTAAAAGCTTTTGTATGAAATCGTCCATCATTTTCTACTAGATGTCGTGAAGGATGATTTTAGGTGGATTGTTTGTAGTGCATACTTACCGTTAAGAAATTTATGGTGACAATAAATTAACGATTAATTTAAAAATTAAATTAAAAAAATAGCATGAATCAAATACACGAACAAAATAAATCTAATATAATAAAAGTACATCGATTAAATCGAACGGAAATTATAATAAATCAAATATAATAATAATACGAAACTAGAATAAGACTAAATCTCTAATTCTACGAAATCTATCATCGAAAATCTTCTACGTCGATACATCTACAAAATCTACTATTGAATCTTCAACTTCTACATGGTGACAACAAATTCTGCGAAATCCATCATCGAATATTCAAACTACATCTTCTTGCCGACTTCAATTACATCTTCTTTGCCGATTCCAACTAAATCCAACTACAAGAAAAATCTCCAAGCTGCCAACAACCTATTTCAACAACTCCTAGAACCAAATTCATCTTCAAGTCAACGTTTGTTTAAACCTTATGCAATATAATATTCATCATATTCTGTGAGTAACTTTTGTAACAATTTTTCTTACTCAATCTATACACCTTCGCACCAAAATGGCTGCATGGTTTGTAATTTATTTTTCAAAAAATAAATAATTTACGAAATTTCTGCTACTTCGAAAAATGGTTGTTAACAAACTTAAAAAGTATTCCAAAAATTCAATAATTTATGAGGTCTATTTCTGCTACTGCGAAAAATGGTTGTTAGCAAACTTAAACATTATTTCAAAAATAAAATAATTTACGAAATTTCTGCTACTACGAAAAATGGTTGTTAGCAAACTTAAAAATTATTTCAAAAATAAAATAATTAACGAAATTTCTGTTAATAAGAAAAATAGTTGTTAGCAAACTTAAACATTATTCCAAAAATTCAATAATTTATGAGGTTTATTTCTGCTAGTGCGAAAAATGATTGTAAGCAAACTTAAACATTATTCCAAAAATAAAATAATTTACGAAATTTCTGCTAATAAGAAAAATAGTTGTTAGCAAACTTAAACATTATTCCAAAAATAAAATAATTTACGAAATTTCTGCTACTACGAAAAATAGTTAGCAAACTAAACATTATTTCAAAAATTCAATAATTTATGAGGCCTATTTCTGCTACTGCGAAAAATGATTGTTAGCAAACTTAAACATTATTCCAAAAATTAAATAATTTACGAAACTTCTGCTTCTTCGAATAATGGTTGTAAGCAAACATAAACATTATTACAAAAATTAAATACTTAAGGAAATTTCTGCTACTAAGAAAAATAGTTTTTAGCATACTTAAGAGGATATAGTTCCTTCGCGCCTGAAAACAGAGTAAATCGATCGTTTGCCGTCGACTAAATCTCGTGAACCGTTCACTCAAATTTTTTTTTTTTCAATAATTACATTTTCCGAACGCTTTTTTACACTATTGCGTTTTTTTTTCATGAAAATAGTCATATTTTAAAGGAAACACGGCAAACACAAAACACGGAATTTGAAAAACTGCTTTACGTTGAGATCATTTTTAGAGATTATTATAAGATACCGAAGTTTAATGTCTTAGAAAGAAATGCAGATAAAGGTTTGTTTAAGAAAGTGAATTGAGCAGAATTTTCAATTTATGTTTTGTAATGATTGTACATCCATTTGAAATGTACCATTTCTCCCACTTTTCCTGACTGATTTTTAAAGCATAATTGGATCATAAATACTTCTACAAAAAATTGGAATGATAAAACATTTTATTGTTTACATTTAAAAGCAAAAAAAATAATAATACCAATAAATGGTAACCATTTTTCGGGGATGACTTTTTCTTACCTACCATTCTTCAGTTTGAGCTCAGTTTGAGCTCAGTTTGAGATGAGGCTTGGTCTAGAGTGGACGTGTCGAAAATTTCTTTAGATATTTTTAAATCACTGGTCAACGAACATTAGAGATATGAATCAAAGCAATGTATTTTTTACACTACCATAAAAAAACGGTTAAATATCGGTTGGGGTTAGGGTTGCGCAAAGCGCTGATAAATAATATTATTATTTATAATACAATTATGTCTTGTTCAGTCGAAATACTTGTAAAGACCAGTATTACTTTAGTTTATGGATAAGCATTTTGAAATAATTATTCGGCAATGGTTTTAAAAAGAGATTCTATTCAATATAATAGTAACAGTAGTTAAATAAAAGTCATCTAAATGGAAAAAAAAACTTCAAAATTATTGGAGAAGCTAAGATGTTAATAGTAAATATTTTTTACATAATATACAGATGGTAAACCATGTTTTTTGCAACGTTAAGTTTTTTTAATTGAATACATTTTTCTACCGTCAAACGTGTTTTTTTAAACTTATAATTGAACAAAACAGAATGCTAGAAAATATTCGAAATTGATATATGACAAATATATATACATATGTATGGATACATAATAAACTTGTGAAATATTTTTATTCATACATTTAAGTCATTGTTTTGTACCACCCAACAAAGTTAATCCGATGCAGCCGATATAACTTAACGACTTTAATTTATCTATTATATTAAATGATTGAAGACCATATTTTTTCGATAACTTACCAAATTATGTAACAATGTTATACCAACAATACATTAATATTCAAATCAATCGCATGGTTTGAATTATTTTTAATATTATTAGTATTATGTTTTCTTGATACAACCCTGAATTTTGAACTTATATATTGACGACAAGAGGAGGTTCTCAAACATAAAAAAAATACGAATATATTTATGCATTCGATATAAATTATTTGAATAGATATAATATTTATTTAGTTTCTTCCTTATTGAGTTAGGCTATATATAAACTTGAAGTAAAAATAAGCACATAATAAAATTTGCTAATGGTTTGAAAGAATTATTAACATGGATTATGAATATTTTCGATAGTTTCGGTAGTCACTTAAGAAAAAGTCATTTTATAACAAATAAACTTTGTTATTCCACTGATCGTTTACAAATTGTAACACGTATTTGGTTTTTTCGAGAAGCGTTTTCAGACCAACTATTAATCGTTAGCGCTATTAGTTAATGATGTTTACATTTATTCTAAGCAATCAGTGGAATAATTAAGTTTTCTGATAAAAAATATTGTTATTCCGCGCATTCATTAAAATATACACCCAATCCTTTTTTATACGCGATTTATTTTTTCGCGATTTTGAGTTTCCGCGATTTTTTTGGACGGCACCGTTACGCTTTTTCATACATTTTTGGTACTTTTTTACACGATTTTGGAACCGATTTATCAAATTATATGAAAATATTTTGTTTTTACGCACCACTATCTGGAACCAACGGATCATCCTGAGATTTTGGATCCTAGATTCACAAGGTCAATAGAAATATGGAATCCGCAATACATTTTAGACGCTATTAATAAAAAACGTAAAGAATTCACTGTGTGAAATGTTCAATCGATTTGATAAGAACGATTACTTAACTTAGGTTCCCAAAGTGGTCCGTACGGACCCCCGGGGGTCTGTGAGGACTGCCAGGGGGTCCCTGACAAGAATAAAAAAAAATGGGGGTCCACGAGATGTAAATGGGGGTCCACGGACTGGAATCAATGGAATCAAATTTAATCAAAATAATGCGGGTTTAAATAGGTCAAAGTAAACTATCTCTTTAATTTATTAAACAAAATATATTTGACAAATTTTACGTTTCACATCCACTATTAATTCCCTACCAACCTTCACGTTCATGCGCAAGTTTCTACTAGTTTCATACCAGCAATGATTTTAGTGCAGTTACTAATTTTCTTGCGAAAAAAAGCAATCGGTTGCAAATCACTGAACGTGGAGATTTACGACTGTACCTTACGAATTTGAACCCAAATATTGACCAATTGATATCGGAACATCAGGTTCATCTCTCTCATTAACAGATTTTATTATTTTATGTAAGAATTTGATTGTGTTTTGATTTGTTCATTTTCATTTAAAAAAAATCACTAATGATAAGAATAAAAAATTAACTTATATTTTTTTTACAATTGTCCACTATACAAAAAACCCTATCACAGTGTGCTCATATTTGTATTTTAAAAAATTAGAAAACTTCACTACTATGCATCCTGGGGGAGGGGGTCCATGAAGGATAAAATACTGGGCTTAGGGGTTCACGGGGGAAATAAGTTTGGGAGCCATTGGTCTAACACGAAATATAAGACAAAGTTAAGATAATTTTCGGATTAAATACATAGTGAAAACTATAGCGCGAACCAGAAATAACTATCAATTGCAACTTATAATTCTTTTACTCAATACTTTTCTATTTTAATCTTATTATATCAATATTTTTTATGTTTTAATCTTTTTATGCAACAAAATTATTTTTCAAAACTGTATTCATCAATATCAATATCATAACAAATCATATTAAAACAATATCATAACAAATAGGTTATACAAAATTAAAAATTAAAATTAATTATTTCAATATATTAGAGAAAGTTTGAGAATTTTGTATTGTATGGTTTGCTTTGCTTCTCCGAAAACCGTTACTTTATGAAATACGATAGCTTACTGTTGCTACCATGTACATTGCAATACCTCATTACTGTCTATATACCCATTCGTGTGTTAGGTGGTATTGTTATTTTTATAATGAAATATAAAAATGTTTTGCTTGTTTTGATACTGTAAAAATACGTATAGTGGTGGTTACCTATTTCAGTCAGTGCAATATTTATGCTGTAGGTCAAATTAAAGTTTTGCATTCCTACTGAGTCGTCTTAAGATAACATATTCGAAAATAAACTCTGCAGAAAAAAGTTATAAAATGAAATACTAGAAGGCACTTATGGTAATAAATTACGTTTTAATGAATCCCAAACAACAAACATTCTAAAGCATATTATAGATTACTGTAAGTATTATAGATTACTGTAAGTGGATGCTTTTGGTGATAAGAAGTTTTGTTATCAGTATGAAATGTTTCTTACTCGTATTGCAATGCTGATTGATTTATTATTTACTTTAATGCTATTTCAGCTTTGCTTTACGTTTTATGCTGTTGTTATGTTTATTATTATCTGTCAAAACCAGTATGTAGATCGAACTTGAGTGGTGTTTCTATTGTTCTAAATATGTATGTATATAACTTTTTTATAAATGAAATTTCTGGCTGAGGTGGTAAAACAATAATAGAGTAACTCTTTAAAATTATACTCATCAAAAAATCACTCTTTTTAGCTCCTATATAATACCAGTGTCAAAAAATATATTTCATTATTTCTACGGTCGCATTCCCAAGATACTAAAATAAAGAATATAATATAGAATAAGTTGTCTTATTAATTTTTGACCAATATTATAAATTTCATTTATAAAAATGAAATGAGTAGCACTATAAAAATCGACATTTTGGCTTGGGATTGAATTCCCTAATCACGGCTATTAAAAATAAACACATGAAATGATTTTTTAAGTTATGGTTTCTAAATGCAGATAATATAAAGTTTGAGGTTATTTCGCGCAAAAAAAGGTTTTTTTTTTACATATTTATCATTAATTTATTTATTTAACCCTTTTGATGCTGGAGGGCCGAAAAATCGAAAAAAAACGAAAAATGCGTAAAATGCGCCCGGCCGATTTTTCAGCCCGGCATATCAATCTTTTTGGAATGTAACGTGACGTTAAAGATAAACTCACTTTTTTCACTAATATGAGAAAAAATTTGGTGCTTTGTAAAATAATAAAATATATCCAATTTTTTTTGTCATTCAATGACTACTAAATACTAATAGATTTTACTACATAATGACATAAAAAGTGTTTCAAAATTAATATGTTTTAAACTGTTTTTTTAAGTGTTACTTAGTTTTTTTTATTTTAAATTTTCTTTTATCAACGTTAATATTTTTTATTGTTGTATCATGTTTGTAAAATGCAGATAATATCTCCAAATACTATTTCTATAGATCATATAGAATACAAGTGGAAAAAGTACCAAAAAAATCTTTTATTATTTTTATTCAAATGCTTTTCAATACTTTTTTTAAAAAATTGTAAAAGACGGTTTTTCTATTTCTATACATAGCAAAATCGTCCGGCATTAAAAGGGTTAATACTTAAATCCAATTACAAATAGATGCATATCGACTTTGGAAAGGAAAAAGGACGTAGCCCACAGTTTTTTCAAAACAGGTTTTTTTTATTATCACAATGTATCAATGTTGATACACATTCTATCAAAAGGATGCAAACTGCAAATGCCGAATTAGTACCTAAATTTAGATGAACTTGTAAAATATTAAAACCAAGAAAAAAGACTGAAATAAAGGTTTTTTGTAGACAACTTCTTTAATTAATTTAGATTATGTCAATTAAACACCAGTTTAGAAGTCTCAGTGCACTTCAAGGTTGTGTATAATTCATCAAAACACGTTTTTTGCGCCTCCTGTAAAATTTGATATGTGTGGGTTACGTCCTTTTTCCATTTCACAATCGATATGTATATGTATTGCCGTAATTAAAATATCTGCCGAATTCACGCAGTCGGCAGACATTTTGCTGAATGCGTGAAATCGGCAACCCCGTTGCTTATTTCACGCATTCGGTAAAATTTCTGCCGACTGCGTGAATTCGGCATAAAACCTTTTGCTTATTTCATGCATTCAGCAAGGAAAATTAATAGAAACTTTGTAGGTTGTCTATGATCACCGCGCTCTGGCGGTGATTTTTGTAACTATCCAAATGTCATTTCATAGCATATAAAAGCATATTGTTAATTAACTACAATGTCGTTCATCTTCATACAACTTGCAAATAAGTTAAAACTGTAATATGATAGGCAGCACTCGTCGACATCAAATCATCGGGCGTCATTTTAGAGATCTATTTTCGACTTTAAAAGGTCTCCCTGTGACAGATGTCAAAATAAACCATAGACCATAATAAGTTATATTGGAACTATCTATGGTATAATAATAAGCTGTCATAGTGATGATAAAATAATTATATTTTAATTGTAGAAAGCTTATAAAAATTAGTTATTAAATTTACTCACATTTTTGCATCCAATAAAATCAAATAACGTTCGTTCGGACGCAGCACTGTACAACATAACCTCAACGGGTGACTTTTCTATAATGTACTAGCTGTAAGCCCGTTGCCCTCAACGGGGGTTTTTTTGCATTTTTGATAAATCAAATATTTACTGGGGTGGAAAATCAAATGCAAACTTATTAATTGAATAAGCCAGAAGGTTTTAGCTTAATTAATTCTCCAAATAGTTTTTTTTTAAATAAACCCAGTCCTCTTTAAGAATTAAAATAAAAGGGGATTGTAAAAAAATACGCAAATATCGGAAAAACGTGAATTCTGGACGAGTTTAAACAGGATTTCACTGTAAATAATAAAACTTTACATCTGAACCAAATTTAAATTAAGAAAAAAGAATTCGACACATAGTAAAAAGAAATGTTATGATATTTTTTATTTTAAACAAAAGAATAGTGTGTCATTCCACTGTGACAGTAACAAAAGACAGTGGATTATGTCGACTATTAAATATCTCCCTACTCACTTTGAAAAAAGTGAGGTTGAGCGACTGAGTAACAAACAGTTCTCGTAGAAAAAAACTTCTGTTAAGATACCTCCATTAGGAGGCCATATGAAAAAAAAAAAAAAATTAAATATTGAGAAACCGTGTTACATATAGGATGACAAAAATCATCAAAACAGAAGGCGGGGATGTTTACCCTAAAAATTTTGAGAAGCCGTATTACGTATAGGATAATCAAAATTAATTGCAAATTTTATCCCAATGTATGAAAAATAGTCAAAATATATTCTCATACATTGTGAAAAAATAAAATTATAATTATAATATATTTTATCTGGTATGGAAGATAGTCAAAATATATAAAAACCAAATGCAATTTTAAAATAAAAAATCAATTGCACATGTTATCCAAATGTATGAAAAAAAAGCAAAATGTTATTCTATGATAAATCCATATCATTATTTGAATATTCTTAATGTATTAAAGAATTCAAAAAGATTTTCAAGGTCAGACGTGAAAAGATTTAATCATTATGATTCAATTGATCAAATCAGCTCCAAAGAATATTGCTCTCACTCGACTCACACGATCCAACGATTCATTTCGATAGTCCTATAATCATAGTTTGCAATAATCGAATTAAAATCTTTGATTATTCGAAAATTTTCAAATATTATGATCCATGGTGATAGAATACTTCAGCTCTACACCAAAAAATATCGATTTTTCAAACGTGGCGATATCAGAACATTCACGCGCGGCTTAAAATAAGCCGCACCCATTTGATGGAACGACATTTTGAAAATGTGCTGTTCAAAATAAACCGTTATCATTGGGCGAATTCCAAGGCAGGACCCACATTTAGCGCTATTAATAATATGAAGATTGGCCCTTTTAGTTAGTTCGTAAAAAATGGTTGGAACATGGTATAGAAATAGTCTTTTCAGAACGCGTTTAAATCAATAATTCTGCATTCATAATTAAAAACAATAATGACAATATTACAGCCAAGCTAAATTTGACTTATGTGTCAAAAATTTTTTTCAACTGTCATGTTGACAGTGAAAGAATTTATACACTGACCATAGACAATAATTATACACCCTGGCGAATTCACTCATCAGCAGAAATTTTACCGAATGCGTGCAACAGGCAACGGGCTTGCTGAATTCACGCATTCAGCAAAATTTCTGCCGATTCCGTGAAATAGGCAATTTCACCGATTCGGCGTAACATATACATGCGTAATTATATTCACTTTTTATATATCTCGTTTGTGTATCTTTGTATGAAAGTGTTGTATTTTGCTCTGACTAGTTTGATAAAATGCTGTTTTTCCTAGATTCAATTAGATTAGAGTCAATTATTATTACATAGGATTTGCTTTGATGATCTGACAGTAAATCTTTAATATAACGTAGGTACTTCTAGGGTGCATTTATTTAGTAGATTTAATACATAACCAGCTCTGTGTTTACATAAAATTTATGGCTGAAACGTGCTATTTTCTAGAATTCAATAAATATGTTCCAAATAAAGTCATCAAAAGATTTTGGATGGAAAAAATCGCGTAAAAATGAGGAAAGCGCGATAAAAAAAACGGTGTCATCCAAAAAATTCACGTAAAATAGAAATCGCGTAAAGAAAGGAAGGACTGGGTGTAAAGTGTTAATAAAATGATTAAAAAAATATTTTCTTCTCAAAAATAACTTTCTTAGCTTAAAATAACTTTGACTTCAACACTTAACTTTCAATACTTTTCGTTTATTAAATAATAAAAGGGTGCTAAAACTTTGCTGCTGCCAAATTAACCAAATCGTCCAACCTCTGCTAATTACTGACCATTTATAGATATCTAATGACCTTTTTACAAAAAAATACTTACCAAAATGAATTATTTACTGATAATTTATATTTTTTTACTGAGCATGTATTATTTTTAGATATGTAAAAATACAATTTCTTATCAGCTGTTTTGCATTATTCACCAAATGCAATTTGACATAGTTAATCAGTCGATCGTCATATAAAATAGTATTTTATTCATATATAATTCTGCAAGTAAAATTGCATCCAGTGATAAAGCTAGTATTTTTATTTATAACTAATAATTTCGTTTTCTCTTTACTTACAGATCCTGTAAAAAGCAAGAAAATATACTGCTCCCTTCACAGATTGCAGTATTGAAAAATGACTGAATTGCATGAGTGGAATGCAACTACCAAAGCCTGCGGAGACTTCATTTCGAAGATAATTGAAGATTACTGACGTCATTTAAAAATGATTTACTGTTATTATTCCTTTGTCCCTTTTGTATTATAAGTTAGTATTTTAATTTATATATAATCCGTTATTATCATGTACCACGATATATATACGTTATTAATAAATGTTATTAAAATTAAAATGTCTTATGATTTGGAATAAATCTTATTTTATGCATTTAAAAATAAATAAAAAATCAGCCTCAGATTTTTCGCCATTATACGCAATATTTTGCAAAGCAATTATTTGAATGTTGCTAGTTGATAATGCTGACGATGAACGACACCGGTCTTGATATTTTAATAAGCAATGTGAAATTGGTACAGAAAGTGCTTATATTTTTTTAATACAATGCCCAAGAATCAAGAGTAAACACATTTATCATCAATAAAATTGACAAATGTTCAATTGAAAGTCTTTTTCTTTCACTCGTAATAATGTTTTTCACAACCCTTTAGCCCTATTCATTCATGGCTTGAAAAACACTAAAGACTAACTTAAGCTTTAAATAAATACTTTAATCTACAAAAAATACAACACAAAAATTAATAGCTTATTTCTTTTGGTGTATTCATTCGAATGATTAAAATTTTCAGTCACATTATAGCAAATACATTGATATGAAATAAACATGTCCATGTATTATGTGAATGGAATGCTTTTTAGGCATGCAGTTAACATGAAAAACTCGAGCACAATCCGATCATTCAGTCTCTATATTGTTTATGATTCTCATTCTGCATACGTTACATCTCGCCAGAATTTGATGAGTGGAAATATTGATAGCTGATTCGTTTATATTGATACCGCAAAAAATATGTTTTTCTACCTCACATCACTAGTTTGAACCAGAATGATGTTACATGAATTTTAGAGAAAGGTATTTACAATTATTGAAATCTTCGAAATATTTTTTCCTACTACGCCTCCATAATTCGATATGGCCGCGGCTCGCGTAATTTCGCATAATTTATCAGTGTTCTTCATATTAATGTGTGATTTTAACGCGATTATCAAAGCTTCAATAAATATGTGTAAATCGTGGCGTTGTTTTTAGCTTAGTTTGTGAAGTTTTTCGCCAAAGAAGATACGGTGCACTTTTGACCATGGGAAAAAGTGGCGGTGCACCAGAATAAAGAGGTCGAAAAAAATATGTGGACATATTTTTATTACATACTAGCTGGCCCGACGAACTTCGTACCGCCTCAGGATCAATAAATGTTGTGTTAATTTATTGCATGAATTAAATTCAGTTTGAATGAATACTCAAAATGAATTAAGTTCAATAAATGGGCAAAATTCAAAATGAAAAGTATTTAAATTACATTGAAATGATGTAATTCTCGTGGCACAGTCGATAAATTTAAAGGAATGCAGTAGATTAACGATTTGATTTTGAATTGTGAAGTTTAAATGATCCACATCTTTTTTCTTAGCCCCAAGAATTGCTCGTTCACTCGACCAATTGTGATTTTTGTGATTAGATGTTTGGGAACATTTTGTTGATGAAGCCGTCCTTCGTTGAGACGAAATTGCAAAAATTCGACGGCATCGAAATCAATTCATTCGATTCGTCAACAGGAACACGGCCGTTACCGACGATAGTCAGCAATTGCTTGGAGAAATCTTCGGCAGATGGATCGTTTAGAAATGTAACTCGCATGTTTATCGTTAGCAGATGCAAGCGTTTATTTCATCGGCAATGGTCAATCTTGGATGACTGGTAGTGTTTGGCAGAAATCGCCAGATAATAGAATCATTGCGCCTGCAAAATATCTTGAGTCACTGCGCAGATCTTTCATAGTTCGGTTGAGTGCTTCCAATGCGCGTTTGTGTGCCATTGTGCATTCATCCCAGTTGATGATTTTACTCGCTTCCAAAACTTCGGCCATTGCTGAGTGTTTCGCAATATTGCATGTCAGTTTTTCAGTCGTTTGGAGGTTTAACGGAAATTTCAACGCTGAATGAGGCGTTCGGCATGCTTTTATCAACGTAGCTGCTATTCCAGAAGAAGAAACTGCTACAACAATTTCGGATCTCGCACGAACAGTAGCCATAATCAATGACATGAGGAATATCTTCCCAGTTCCACCGGGCGCATCAAGGCAAAATAAGCCACCATTTCCATCATAAATTGCATTCATTAACGTATCGTACACTTCCCTCTATTGTGGGTTCAACAGTGGTAAATTCGTTTGAATTGATTGGTTCAATGCATCTCGAAAATATTCACGTTTACGTTCCAATTTTCGATTGAAAGCGTCGTTCATTCCACGATCTGGCGTTGGCATTCCTAACTTGACTAACAAACTGCCGCACATGAGGTAACACATGTCTTCGATCTAAAGCAAAGCCTGGTTATGTATCTCTTCATTCATCTCGAGATCGGGATTCCCTGAACTGACACGAATTTGATGTAAAATGTCTTCTGACATGTCATCCTTGTACCTTGTTCCACAGTTCACATGGATTCGATGGGAAGCATGTCAAAATAATGATAGAAAAGTATGTGCGTATCTGACTTGGAGATTCAGAAAGAATTTCTTAAATGCGACCAAGAGCATCAGTAGTCATTCGGGTGATCAGGAACCGCATCGCCTTGCTTTCGACGTTAAAATGTCTTCAATGTAGCGTTGAAGTGTAATAACGTGGCATTTCAGAGTAGACCAACGTTCGAGCAAACATCGTAATATTGTTGTCAAAACATACATAAGTATAAACATAACCTCATTTCAATATTATCCGATTTTCCTTCGTTTTCATTTCATATCATCGATTTTTTTTATTCTAATCCATACTCTAAATTTAAAATTATTTAAAAGTCGATCGTGTCAGTGCCATCTAGTGTCATCTATCTGAACCTAGAATGCTTTTCCATCAAGTATTGACAGTGGACACAGGAATTACGCATAATATCTTTATTCACATTCATTTAAAAATAACCATAAAGTAATGGCTTACTAACGTTATGTAATATAATTCACAATGTACTTTTGCTGTCAAATATCACGAAATATTTTTTTGACGTTCTATATATAAATAGTATAGTATTAATTGAAGTGAAAAGAGTACAGTTTCTAATTCCAAATAAAACTAATCTAAGAACATTGAATAAATAACAAACAAACAATCACACCTAATGCACGAAACACATTTAAATGTAATGTCAATATTTAGACCATAGATTTGACAGATATGAAATCGAAACAATCGAACACAATCGAACATCAAATTTGAATTGTCAATTCGATACAAACGTTCGTGCAAACATCGTAATATTGTTGTCAAAAAATGCATCATACCTAATTATAAACATAACCTCATTTCAATATTATTCGATTTTCTTTCGTTTTCATTTCATATCATCGATTATACTCTAAATTTAAAATTATTTAAAAGTCTATTGTATAAATACAGTGCCATCTAGTGTCATCTACCTGAACCGAGCATAAAACAACATGTCATTATTTCACTGTTCCTTATTTAAAAATCTTGTTCTGTATGAAGATATTAATTTTCTTTATAATTTATTTTCCGTGATATTTTTCCGATGTTTTAATGCTTATTCTGCTATTCTAGGTAAATACAAATTTTATAAATCAAAGATCATTGAAATCCGTGCAGCAATTCTCGAGATATACGTGGTGTAAATAACCCCACTTTGTTTTATATATATAGACTAGCTGGCCCGACGAACTTCGTACCGCCTCAGAATCAATAAATGTTGTGTTAATTTATTGGATGAATTAAATTCAGTTTGAATGAATACTCAAAATGAATTAAGTTCAATAAATGTTCAAAATTCAAAATGAAAAGTATTTAAATTACATTGAAATGATGTAATTCACGTGGCACAGTCGATAGATTTAAAGGAATGCAGTAGATCAACGATTTGATTTTGAATTGTGAAGTTTAAATGATCCACATCTTTTTTCTTAGCCCCAAGAATTGCTCGTTCACTCGACCAATTGTGATTTTTGTGATTAGATGTTTGGGAACATTTTGTTGATGAAGCCGTCCTTCGTTGAGACGAAATTGCAAAAATTCGACGGAATCGAAATCAATCCGTTCGATTCGTCAACAGGAACACGGCCGTTACCGACGATAGTCAGCAATTGCTTGGAGAAATCTTCGGCAGATGGATCGTTTAGAAATGTAACTCGCATGTTTGTCGTCAGCAGATGCAAGCGTTTATTTCATCGGCAACGGTCAATCTTGGAATGACTGGTAGTGTTTGGCAGAAATCGCCAGATAATAGAATCATTGCGCCTGCAAAACATCTTGAGTCACTGCGCAGATCTTTCATAGTTCGGTTGAGTGCTTCCAATGCGCGTTTGTGTGCCATTGTGCATTCATCCCAGTTGATGATTTTACTCGCTTCCAAAACTTCGGCCATTGCTGAGTGTTTCGCAATATTGCATGTCAGTTTTTCAGTCGTTTGGAGGTTTAACGGAAATTTCAACGCTGAATGAGGCGTTCGGCATGCTTTTGTCAACGTAGCTGCTATTCCAGAAGAAGAAACTGCTACAACAATTTCGGATCTCGCACGAACAGTAGCCATAATCAATGACATGAGGAATATCTTCCCAGTTCCACCGGGCGCATCAAGGCAAAATAAGCCACCATTTCCATCATAAATTGCATTCATTAACGTATCGTAAACTTCCCTTTATTGTGGGTTCAACAGTGGTAAATTCGTTTGAATTGATTGGTTCAATGCATCTCGAAAATATTCACGTTTACGTTCCAATTTTCGATTGAAAGCGTCGTTCATTCCACGATCTGGCGTTGGCATTCCTAACTTGACTAACAAACTGCCGCACATGAGGTAACACATGTCTTCGATCTAAAGCAAAGCCTGGTTATGTATCTCTTCATTCATCTCGAGATCGGGATTCCCTGAACTGACACGAATTTGATGTAAAATGTCTTCTGACATGTCATCCTTGTACCTTGTTCCACAGTTCACATGGATTCGATGGAAAGCATGTCAAAATAATGATAGAAAATTATGTGCGTATCTGACTTGGAGATTCAGAAAGAATTTCTTAAATGCGACCAAGAGCATCAGTAGTCATTCGGGTGATCAGGAACCGCATCGCCTTGCTTTCGACGTTAAAATGTCTTCAATGTAGCGTCGAAGTGTAATAACGTGGCATTTCAGAGTAGACCAACGTTCGAGCAAACATCGTAATATTGTTGTCAAAAAATGTATCATACATAAGTATAAACATAACCTCATTTCAATATTATCCGATTTTCTTTCGTTTTCATTTCATATCATCGATTTTTTTATTCTAATCCATACTCTAAATTTAAAATTATTTAAAAGTCGATCGTGTCAGTGCCATCTAGTGTCATCTATCTGAACCTAGAATGCTTTTCCATCAAGTATTGACAGTGGACCCAGGAATTACGTACGTAGCCGTTTACGCATAGTATCTTTATTCACATGCATTTAAAAATAACCATAAAGTAATGGCTTACTAACGTTATGTAATATAATTCACAATGTACTTTTGCTGTCAAATATCACGAAATATTTTTTTGACGTTCTATATATAAATAGTATAGTATTAATTGAAGTGAAAAGAGTACAGTTTCTAATTCCAAATAAAACTAATCTAAGAACATTGAATAAATAACAAACAAACAATCACACCTAATGCACGAAACACATTTAAATGTAATGTCAATATTTAGACCAGAGATTTGACAGATATGAAATCGAAACAATCGAACACAATCGAACATCAAATTTGAATTGTCAATTCGATACAAACGTTCGTGCAAACATCGTAATATTGTTGTCAAAAAATGCATCATACCTAATTATAAACATAACCTCATTTCAATATTATTCGATTTTCATTCGTTTTCATTTCATGTCATCGATTATACTCTAAATTTAAAATTATTTAAAAGTCTATTGTATAAATACAGTGCCATCTAGTGTCATCTACCTGAACCCAGCATAAAACAACATGTCATTATTTGAAGCTGTTCCTTATTTAAAAATCTTGTTCTGTATGAAGATATTAATTTTCTTTATAATTTATTTTCCGTGATATTTTTCCGATGTTTTAATGCTTATTCTGCTATTCTAGGTAAATACGAATTTTATAAATCAAATATCATTGAAATCCTTGCAGCAATTCTCGAGATATACGTGGTGTAAATAACCCCACTTTGTTTTATATATATAGACTAGCTGGCCCGACGAACTTCGTACCGCCTCAGAATCAATAAATGTTGTGTTAATTTATTGGATGAATTAAATTCAGTTTGAATGAATACTCAAAATGAATTAAGTTCAATAAATGGGCAAAATTCAAAATGAAAAGTATTTAAATTACATTGAAATGATGTAATTCTCGTGGCACAGTCGATAAATTTAAAGGAATGCAGTAGATTAACGATTTGATTTTGAATTGTGAAGTTTAAATGATCCACATCTTTTTTCTTAGCCCCAAGAATTGCTCGTTCACTCGACCAATTGTGATTTTTGTGATTAGATGTTTGGGAACATTTTGTTGATGAAGCCGTCCTTCGTTGAGACGAAATTGCAAAAATTCGACGGCATCGAAATCAATTCATTCGATTCGTCAACAGGAACACGGCCGTTACCGACGATAGTCAGCAATTGCTTGGAGAAATCTTCGGCAGATGGATCGTTTAGAAATGTAACTCGCATGTTTATCGTTAGCTGAAGTTTCTTCACATAGCGCCACAGAGTCGATGTTTTGAGGCAAGCGTTTATTTTATCGGCAGCGGTCGATCTTGGAATGACTGGTAGTGTTTGGCGGAAATCGCCAGATATTTAAATCATTGCGCCTTCAAAACATCTTAAGTCATTGCACAGATATTCGATTGAGTGCTTCCAATGCGCGTCTGTGCGTCATTGTGCATAAATCCCAGGTGATGATTTTACTTGCTACCAAAACTTTGGTCATTGCTGAGTGTTTCGCAATCTTGCATGTCAGTTTTTCAGTCGTTTAAAGGTTTAACGGATATTTCAGCACTGAATGAGCCGTTCACCATCCTTCTATCAACGTGGCCGCTATTCCAGAAGACGAAACTGCTACACCAATTTCGGATCTCGCACGAACAGTCGCCATAATCAATGACATGAGGAATATCTTCCCAGTCCCACGATGTGGCGTTGGCATTCCTAACTTGACTAACAAAATGCCTCACATGAGGTAACACATGTCTTCGATCTAAATCAAAGCCTGGTTATTTATCTCTTCATTCACTTTGAGATCGGGATTCCCCGAACTGACACGAATTCGATGTAAAATGTCTTCCGACATGTCATCCTTGTACAGTTCACATGGATTCGATGCATTGGCGGATCCAAGGGGAGGGCCATGGGGGCCATGGCTCCCTCCTTAGGAGAATTTATTTTCCATTGTTTTGTTTACTATGTTTTATAGAATACATACTTACTTAATTATATATTGACTATTTTTATATACACCCAATCTTTTTTTACGCGATACATTGGAGGAAGGTGGCGCGTAAAAAAACCTCACTTTTATATGATTTGATAAATCGGTTCCATAAATCAAAATATTGCGTAAAAAAGTATCAAAAATGTATGAAAAAAAAATTGTTCATCTAATAAGCGCAAAAAATATTTTTTTACGGTGCCGTCCAAAAAAATCGCGTAATTTCAAAATCGCGCAAAAAAAAATCGCATAAAAAAAGGATTTCATCTATTTTTTAATGTATTATTTATGTATCATGCTTATTTTCAAATTGAATGGCCCCCTCCTGGGACAATTTCTGGATCCGCCACTGATTCGATGTGAAGCATGTCAAAATAATGATAGAAAATAATGTGCGTATCTGACTAGGAGATTCAGAAACAATTTCTTCAGCGATTGTCATGTCCCAATAAGTATCATTTTCAAGCAAATTGAGCTGTTGACATGCAAGTAGAAAGAAGCATTCGTCATTTTTCGGATGAACTGTGTAAATGCGACCAAGAGCATCAATAGTCATTCGGGTGATCAGGAACCGCACCGCTTTGCTTTTGACGTTAAAATTTCTTCGATATAGCGTTCCAAGTGTAATAAAGTGTCATCTCAGAGCAAAGCAACGTTCGTGCAAAATATTGTCAAAAATTTATCATACCTAATTATAAACATAACCTTATTTCAATATTATCCGATTTTCTTTCGTTTTCATTTCATATCATCGATTTCTTTTATTCTAATCCATATTCTAAATTTAAAATTATTTATAAGCCAATCGTATGCAAAAGAAGCAAAAACAAACAAATATAGAAAACAGTGCCATCTAGTGTCATCTACCTGAACCCAGCAAAAAACAACATGTCATTATTTGAAGCTTGTTCCTAATTTGAAAATCTTGTTCTGTATGAAAATATTAATTTTCTTTATAATTTCTTTTCCGTGATATTTTTCCGATGTTTTAATGCTTATTCTGCTATTCTAGTCAAACACAAATTTAATAAATCAAAGATCATTGAAATTCATGCAGTAATTCTCGAGATATACGTGGTGTAAATAACCCGACTTTGTTTTATATATATAGATTAAAAAAAAATAACAGTTACATACATTTTTTTTCACATTTTATTTTTGATTTAAATTATATAAAAAATGTTTAATATTGAAAATAAATTTAGTTGGTTATTTTTTCTATAGAAACAATTTTATATTTATACGCGTTTTATTAAAAATATATGTATCAATATTTGAAGGTGCTCTTTGGGTGGCAAATTTAGAGGGGGGCATTTTCCCCCCTATGTCCACCCAAAATGACATCCCTTCTTAACAAAATGGAATTTATATGATCAATCAAAAATCAATTAATGTGATGTAAATGTGTGCTTGTTTTCATATTAGTTAGTGTTGAGAAACCAAGTTTACACAAATATGATGTTGAAAACTGTAACAAAATTTTCAGTGCCTTCATGTAAAGAACTAGATATTTCTCTTGGACAGAAATCCAAAAGTCCTCAAAAGTTAAATGTTCTATTATTGTGGAAATAATTCCCTCGGGAATGTTTTCGTTAATAAGCAAAGAAAACATATCTACTTTTTTATTATATTTAATATCTGAGTTATTTTTTTCAGAAATCCTTTCAATTTGTCAATGGATGTCAATTTTTTTTCGTTTTTTCCTTGAATGCTTGTATTAAACGTTATTAATTTAATTACAAATATGTGCTAAATATGCCATCATATCAATCATTATTCTGAAGACATTTTACAAAATCATTCATACCTCTATTTCGAAAAAAGATTAACAATTTATTCTTAAGTTCTATGAATCGACATAAAACTTTAACCCTAGATAATCACCTAGCTTCCGTGTGAAAAAAACAAAGACTCGTAGTTAGCTTCCATAGAAATGCAGAGTTTTTTAAACATGCATGCTTTTAAGGTCTTGATTTTATGAAATTCACAATATTTACAACTTGATCTAGTACAGGTTTTAGTGCTGCTGGTAATGTTTTCGAAACTAAAGATTCTCTATGTAAAAAAAACAGTGCGTAGATATAATATTAGGGTTTCTTTACTTTGCAAGGGAGACAAATGGTAAATTTGTCATACTTCATCGCACGGACTATTGCGGTGAAAAACTTCACAAACTAAGCTAAAAACCACTCCACGATTTAAAATTATTATCTGAGATCATGTCAATCGCGTTAAAACCACACATTATTAAGAAGAACACTGATAAATAAATTATATAAAGTATGACTTCATCGCACGGACTATTACGGCGAAAAACTTCACAAACTAAGCTAAAAACCACTCCACGATTTAAAATTATTATTTGTGAGCTTGGCAATCGCGTTAAAACCACACATTATTACGAAAAACTCTGATTAATTATGCGAAATGCTCCAAAATGTTTCGTATTTCGCATAATTAATCAGAGTTTTTTTTCCATTTTTTTCGCGGCGCACTTGCAATAAGCTCGCGGTGCACCATTTAAGAACCACTGGGGCTTATGAATAAAAGGTAAAATTTAGGCTTTGCGCAAAAGTCAAAACAAAAGTATTTACTTTTCGTGAATCAAGCCGGCATTAGAATATAAAGATTTTACTCACATCGTCCGAAGTCCGAAATTCAAAAAATCTTCACAGTTGATCGATGCACTGTTATTATGTAGATAAATATTGTTTTTTTATTAATTGTATGAGCTAATTAAGCAAAGAAAAAATAAGATTTCACAGTGCGCATCTGACAGGTCGCCCACAGTAGTAATCAGAGATAACTATATAAAGTATATTAGTCTATGACTATATATCACAGTAGTAATCAGAGAGGTGCCACCTCGGGCGCGTGCGCTATAGGTTCGCCACCTTTGTTCGAGAATCTAGACCCCAGATTGTTCGGGAATAATCTAGAAGGTAATAAATTCACGATGAGTCAAAGTGTATACAAGGGAGTATCGAATACTCGATACTCAGTATTACTACGATTACTATCATTATGTATTACTATTATTTTATTATTACGAGTATTACTTGTATTACTATTATTTTATTATAATTTTATTTAATTATTTAAAAAATATAAACATAATGTTTAACTGAGTCTTGCTTCGTCTTGATCAGATAATATATTTTTTTAAATGTTTTCCGTTACTTTTTCTTTGGGTCCTGCTGACAAGTTTATGATGACAATAGTCTATGAGAACAACAGACAAAATAAAATATTGACAAATAAACTTTTTGATTTGCCGACTAATGGATTGTGGCATAATATATATTTTTTTTAAATTCGTACCTTTACTCGTATTTTAATATTTCTTTGTCATTTCAATTCTGTTTTTAATTTTTAGACGTTTAATTCTTTACTATTTTTGATATATATGTTTTATAAATTCAAATAAATGTATGTAAATAATATTAATGAAATTAAATACGCTTAATTATTTATTTATCACCTATTTATATATGTTACGCCGAATAGGTGAAATTGCCGACTGTGTGAATTTGCCATGGTGTATAATTATTGTCTATGGTCAATGTATAAATTCTTTAACTGTCAATCTAGCATATTATCTCTGCTGTCAACACGACAGACATAAACTAATATACTTTGGCGACAGATGACAGACGAGTGACGACAGATGAAAAAAGAATTTTTACACAGAAGTCAAATTTAGCTTGGTTGTAATATCTATATATTAATAGCCGATAATGTTGGCTGTCTGAATGAATCTTCATTATTTCTTAGTACGGGATTTCGCCTTTTTTTCTTTTTCCGATTTTCATTCGTATTCATGATGACGTCTAGAAAGATGGTAAAAATTAAATACTGCAGGGCTGTCGATATATGTATGTCCCGGGCTCTTCTTCTTCTCCGAAATATATTTGTTTGCATATTTGAAACATTTGAATTATTCTAAAAATTATAAAATATAAATACTGCAGGGCTGTCGATATTGGATAAAGTATAGGGCAGCTCAATTATAAGTTTTATGAATATATTTATTTATTTATATTTCGCGCTCGGCCTTGAAAACTTTTGATTGAAAACATGCATTAAGAATATTCTAATTATTACGGTATAGATATTTTGTAGAATATTTCAACTTTTATTCAAACATGACATTGTTATATAATATTTATACTTATATCCTGTCTGGTGAAGATTTGTGTACAACCAGGGATTTACCTTAAATTTCACTTCAACCTCCATATTTGTTGCAAAGTATGGTCATTGAAAAAAATGTAACTCTGCAGGGTGGAAATATAACACAACTTGGTGAAATGAATCAATGCTTTTTTGACTAAGACAAAATTGTAAGAATACTTTGTTGCTTTTCTTGTAAACTTAAATGTCGTGAAAACTACACAAGAACATTGAAAAAATAGTTGTGAAATTTACTAGGTACAATGAAGCTTGGTGTGGAAAAAGGATTTAATTTTGATAAATGTGGAAAGCAACACTATAAAAGCCATATTGCTAAAGAAATACCAGATAAAAATGCCAAATCAACAAAGTATTTGACAAACATTCTTTATCAAAACCATTTGTATTTCTAACACAGTGAATGTAAATGATTTCAAAGTATCTAATGAACAAGAGCGATTTGATGTAAAAGGTATGATTAGCTGCCACAGAAATCTACTTAACACAATGTGAAGTTTAATTTAAAATTGAAATTGATGATAGTTTGTTAAACAACAATGTTTTTACTATTAATTTATTTTTGTTGATACTATAATTAATTTATAAGATTTATAAAACGTTTACTTGTCTCCCTTTATCAAATGTTTTTTTTCTTATTCCATTTTGCTTTCAAATGATTTATAATATGTATTGACAAATATCCTCACGAATAAATATGATTTGTCCACATTATTGTTTAATAATTATGAAAAAATAACTAATACCTTCACAATGCATCATAAAAAATAATTTAAATTTAAAATGCACTTACATTATATAATTATCCATTCTTGGTTTGGTTTTTTTTATCAGACATTGAGGCACTACATTTATTCTAAGCCTAAACCAAATTCGTGGAATATCCATTCTGTGATCATTTGCCGCTCCCTAGTACTTTACGCCCCTAGGCAACTGCCTACACGCCCATGCCCTCGGGACGTCCCTGATAGGGTGGGAGAAAACCTGAATCAAGAAGTAGACGATGATAGATTATGAGAGATATTTTTTTTGTATTATAATTGCCTGCGTGGTTGAATCTCACTAAGGACAGTTTTGTAAATTGATTTTTCAATCGATTTGTAAATTTCCGTTCGAAGGCATGGATGTATGCCACTCTTCAAATTCCCTTATTCATCCCACCCATCCTATCATATTAGCTAACCACTAGTCCTGTCTTAGTCCCAACTTTTTAAAAACCATGTCCGCTTCCAATGTGGATAATATGTTTATTTAATTTAGCTTATCTCAACGGGAGATTTATACGAGAACTGATTATTTACGAGAATTATTTCGGAAAGAGTAGGGGACATCATGATAGGGTTAATACAGTACTAGTGGTGAGCCAATCACTCCCACTAAGCCCTGTTTTAAGAATCAGAATGTGGGAGGGAGTATCTGGAATCACAAGCATCCATGCCTTTTAACAAAACATAGCTAACCACGTTAACCGCTTGACTACAGACCCGACACATCGATCTTCTACCCATAATCTCTTTGAAAAAGACAAGTCGAGCATCTGAGTAACAAGCAGTTCTTGTAGAAACATTTCTTTTGAGAAAAAAATCCACAACTAGAATTCGAGACATAATGCGTCCACCTCGTAGACTGACGTTCGCAACGCTGGCCGCCAATTCAAACAGCTGCACATCAGCCTAATTTATTTACTCGAAGTGAATGAATGTATTTATTACTCCATTTAATTAGATTAAATTTTAAATTACAATCTGAGTATTCTCTTAAAATTTGGCCAAACGTAATAGAATTAATTAAATTAGCACATTTGGTAAGCCTTTTTTATAAATTAAAACGGACTATAGACTTGTGCGGACACTCCTTAGCCCTCATTAGTCCGTTATATCGAGGCTCTAGTCAATGTTCCCGCTAAAGTGTGCGTGTGTGCGCGCGCACACCTCCCAGAATGTGCCCGCACACACTTTTCCAACCCCGCATAAGGCCGCACACAGAAATATTGTAAAAATAAGTTTGTTTTACCAATTTTTTATTTTGCTGAAAATTTACTGATCACAGAAGTTGATGGTCCGCAAACACAATAGAAGAATTAGAGGGAACGTTGGTTCTAGTGTATTAGTAGCAGAGAAAGGGTTGAATCGTTGGTCGAAGTAGCCACACTAGGTAAATATACTCTTGCTCTTCAGACGCCAAGAACCGGTTTTTTAAAAACCGGTTATCGATTGTAAACAGCAATTAAAAATAATAACATGCTTGTCGTGTTTATTTATGCAATATATAATTACAATATTTTTCCTGCGGTGTATTAATAGAAGATTTATATCGAAGGAGAAAAAAGCTAAAAGGTCATTTGATATTAAATTGATGATTTATTTGGTGGTATGTCCTTTTTGATTCACCGAGATATTTATTTTAAAACCAGTGATACAGGCCTTCAATATTGGCCTGTGAGAAGTTTGTTTTTATTTAAATTTTAACTCTAAACCCAAACACTAAAGGGGAGATTGGCTATTATCCCATAAGTGCAAGAGGCGCGCGCTTTGGGCCTCAAAAATTGCATACTTTATTCAAAGTAATGCGAACTTTATAATTTGCCTCAGATGCAATCAGTCGATTTATCGAATTCTATTCAAAGGTATGGATGTTTGTGTTGTATAAAAATCCCCCTTCCACCCATCATTATACTCCTAAAATAATGGGGTGTTCCGAGAGTGATTAGACAACCACTAATCCTGTTTTAGCCCTACTCCTCTCTTTTAAAAAACGCTTGAAACACTACTTAAACTAAGGTTGGAGTCGGAGTCGTCTTATTTCTTAACGACTCCACACCCCTATTAAAAAGTAGATGCTTCACTATCATAAACGAATGATTTTTAAAAGAAACTTACGGTCCTCAACAATTTTGTGTATACATATCAACTGTGGAAAAGAAAAAGGACGTATTCCACAGTTTTTTTAAAAACAGCTTTTTTCGATAATCACAATGTATCAAACTTGATCCACGTTTTTCCCAAAAAGATGCAAGCTGCAAATGCCGAATTGGTATCTAAATTTAGCTTTTAAGTTTGAAAATTATGGCCATGTAAAAAAATTAAAACCAAGAAAATAGGCTGAAATAAATGTTTAACCTAGACAATTTCTTTAATTGATATTAGGTTATGTCAATTAAACACCAGTTTAAAAGTCTCCGTGCACTTCAAGGTTGTATATAATTCATAATTTGCATATGGCCCAAAATCATCAAAACACGTTTTTTGTGTCTCCTGTATTATTTGTTATACGCGGGTTACGTCCAGCGGTGGGCTGCCAATATCTTAACAAGGGGCTCGGTAAAAGTTATCCATTTTTTATCCATGTCTGCTCCCTATGTCGAGTATATGGCCTCCTAATGAAGGTATCTCAACGAAAGTTATTTTTCTACGAGAACTGCTTGTTACTTAGTCGCTCTACCTCTCTTTTCCAAAGAGAGCAGTAGGGATAAAATGATAAGCATAAGACAGGACTAGTGACTAGCTAATAGTAGCGCCCAGTTGAATTGAAGAATCGGAAGAGTGGGAGGCAATCTTAAGACATCACAAACACCCATTCCTTCCAACAGAAAATAGATAAATCGATCGAAAAAAAAAAATAGTACTGGGACTCACGGACGCCCACAACTCTTGATTTTCTCAAGGATTTTCTTATCTTAACAAGGGGCTCGCCGGTCGCGCCGAAATTTAACAAGGGGCTCGAGCGAGCCCCCCCGAGCCCCCTCCAGCCCATCCCTG
>JAHZMQ010000030.1:0-115964 GCA_031772345.1 Himalopsyche anomala | reverse complement strand
TATGCATATTAAGTTCGTTTAGTTTAGTTCGTAAGTTTAATAATTATGATGGCGCATTAAAAGTTATTAAAAAGTCCACTCATTCACCTGTACATCGCAAATATCTGAGATTATGAGAACATATTGGCAGCCCACAGCTGGTTATATCATATAGAATATTTTTTTAAATTTATTTTTCACCAATATTATCAATTTTTATTTCTTAAAAAAATGTACTGTTCCCGGGATGGATCGAAAAATTCTAATCCCGAAATCCAGGGATCAACATTTTGGCTCGGGATTGGGTTCCATAGTCGTAATGAATGTGACCGTCGGATTTATTTTAAGTCCATGACAATATTTACCAGTGGCGGTTCCTGACCTAAAATCTTGGGTGGGCTAGAGAAAAGCATATTTCCACTTCACCTTATACATTAATCTACAAGCAAATTAACAAATACTACGACACTACTGCAATGCATAAATTATTATATAATAAAATCAATGCTAATGTAACTAAGAAATAATAGAATACGGAATCCTTAAATTCGTCTCTTTCAAAGTGAAATAACAAATACCTACTAAAAGCAATACAGAACTGTCACACTGAAAGTCAATACCTGTCACTTTCATACAATACAACGATATTGGTTTTGTGTTTCAATGCATAAGTATGCGTAATGGGCAGATTGTGTTTAGCCCCTACGATCAACAGAAGCTTGACAGATTGAAACACAATCGTTTGTGATTGATGACGTTTCCGTACATACAAATACAAAAAAAAATCTAATCGTGCTTGATTGCGCCCCAGTGTAAAGAAATATTGTCTGTGGTTACGGGCTTAAATGATATAGCCCCTGAGTGGTGTTGCCAGGCTGATGTGACGTTACCTTTTCCCTGTGAAGTATTTATAGGGTTATTGATTTTTTTATGCCGGTTCAGTTTAAAGTTGTAATACAAAACACAATCGAGAATATTATTGTAGGTAGACAATAGCATTGTCTCATATTGACAGAGGAAAATTAAAACAAAGATATTATATTCATTTGGGAAAGGTAAGTTACGCTTATAAATGTATTTATTTTGTTCAGCGGCCGAATTGCTGTTCATTTTTATTCAGCCATCTAATGTTTTGGGTGAAAAATGCAGGTCGGGCTTAGCCCACCTAGCCCAGTACCTAGAACCGCCGCTGATATTTACCTTATCCTATCGTGAAGCATTACAAAACGTTTTTGTGTGTAATATTGCTAACTATTTTTGATTTTATTAAAACATGAAATAATATTTTTTCACACTAAAACTTGTCTTATTATCTTTATGAAATAACCAGTCCGGATACTTAAAATAGTGCTCACAAAAACTAAAAATATTATAAGTTTTCTCTCCGGAGACCAAAAAAATCGCGATTACTTTTGATTTAGAAATATTAAAGTAATATACCCAAATATATATTTAAAAATGTCTTTTTAGATTAAGAATATTGTATTATATTTAAATTTAATCATTTAAAAGAAATAACATAAATTTAGTTTTATAGGGAAAAATATATTTTTCCATATTTACATAATATCGACTGTGGAAAGGAAAAAGGACGTAACCCACAAACAAGAAATTTTACAGAAGGCACAAAAAACGTGTTTTGATGATTTTGGGCCATATTCAAATTATAAAATATACACGACTTTGAAGTGCACAGAGATTTCTAAACTGGTGTTTAATTGATATATTCAAATATTAATTAAAGAAATTGTCTAGGAAAAACCTTTATTTCAGTTTTTTTTCTTGGTTTTCATTTTTTACAAGGTCATCTTTCTCAAACTTAAAACCTAAATATAGATACTAATTCGGCATTTGCATCTCTTTTGATAGAACGTGTACAAAGTTTGAATCATTCTGATAATTGAAAAAAACCTGTTTTGAAAAAACTGTGGGTTACGTCCTTTTTCCTTTCCACAGTCGATATGTAAGCAAGCTATGGTATTTCTAGTGTGCCAATACTAACAATATCCGTCCGTTAAAAACATATTTTTTCTACTTTTCAAACGCAATACACCCAATTCTTTTTACGCGTTTTTTGAATTTACGCGATTTTTTTTACAGAAGAAGTGATGACCCCGCGCAAAATCATGTGATGTAATTCTGCTCTAAAACTTGTTTAAATACAATACATTTATTATATCCGTTCTATAGCACGTTTCCCGGACATAAATTTTAGAGAGTTACTTACACTCCAGATGTCCAAATATTTTAATTACAAAATAATAAATTCGAACTGAAGATGGAAATATTGTTTTTTAATTAAAAAAACATTTATATGGTGTTGTTTGTGTGTGTAAAATATTTTACACGTATTTCAAAAATTTTGTTTCAACTTTTCGTCGGATCAACAAAACAAATCTAGGAAAATATAATAATAATTAAATTACATATAGGAAATAATAATTGTCTCAGATCGAAAATCTAGGAAAAACAGCATTTCATCAAATGAGTCCGAGAAAAATTCAGATTCATACAAAATTCAATACGTTCATTCAAAAAAATTTGAACGACAGTGACAGCAGCGAATAACTCTTATAAGTAAATACAATTCACTATGTATACATAATATGTATGTTTCTCATTTTATTTTTATAATCAATAAAGAAATTAAATTTTAAATGTAAAAAAAAAAAAATCTTTTAGTTCGCAAACTTAATTCGCTAGTTTGAAGAACAAATCTCTTATATCATACATTTTTTATATTTTTTACGCGATATTTTGATTTTTGGAACCAATTTTTCAAATTGTATGGAAGCGAGGTTTTTCTACGCGCCTCTTTCTGAAACATGTTTATCGCGTAAAAAAGGATTGTGTGATTAGTACATATCTGGGATCCGTTCGCATATCTGCAATCCGATTTTTTTATTGTATTGTATTATAATTTTCTACGTTTTATACATTTTTTAATGAAAACGGCATATTCAGTTTAAATACAAAATAAAATCGTCGATATTTTTTGAAAAGGCTTGACATTAACGGTGAGTCTAGCAGTTTATAGCGATACCGTTAATTAAGACAAATTATTAAATGGCTTATTACACACATTCGTGTACTTGATTGAATCTAAGTAAATATTATTTTCAAAACATATCAGTTGAGTTAAGCATTTCTTGTTGTTAACAATATTCTATTAAAATTTCACTTTGTTAAAATTTTCGAAATTATTATTATGTTTGTAATTACCATAAGTCACCACTTTAACTTTGATGATTTTTTAAATTAAATGTTAGAGGTGTTAAACATTTTTATTTTGTGTAATTTTACAGTCACTTATTGATAATTTTTACTGTAATTTGTAAATTCTTTTCGATACCAATTGTTTATTACACCTTTTCATTTCAATTTGTTTTTTTATAAAAAGCTCTGCTAAATTTTATTTCTTATCTGCTGTCAATGCTCGCCATGAGCGAAACTGGTCCTGATGTCGATAAATTAAAGTGGGAATTAAGTACAAAAGAGGTCAATGCTTAAGCACACCACTGACACCCTGTTCATTTTTAATTGATAATTTTTATTAGAATATAATTATAAGGAATGCTCAACTCATTCGGGATGTTTTGAAAATCCTATTATACTAAATTCTATTAATTAGACAAATGTTTGTAAATATATCCTGCATCCCATATTTTATTGAAAATAAAACGTCTGTCACTAAGTAATCTGTTTTTATTCATAAATCTAATATATTATATTATAAAATATACATGCAAAGTAGACATTTTGAGGATTGGTTTCAATCAAGTCCATTTTTTAGGATTGTACAAATATTTTCTGAAAGATGGAGAATGCGTTTAAGCCATGTCTAAAATGAAGGTCTCTATAACGAGTTGGGCTTCATTATAACAAATAAAAATACAAAAATCACTCACTATGACTATACGATATGAAATCATTTTATTTGAATAGAAATGTATCAAACATAAACTGTAAAATTCAAAAGAATTCAAACTTTCAAATGTGTTTTGCTCAAAACTATTTAATGGTTGGTGACTTGGTTGAAACAAATTATCGGCAAGCGATTTGTCTTTCGAGATTTTGCCCCGTCAAGTATTTCATAATTTTGTATGAAAAGACATCGAAAAGTATTGTTTTGATAAATGGGTGAGATATATTTTCTTCACGTTAATTATATATTAATTCTTTTTTTGCCTTTTTGATTTAAATTAAACTAGCTGTAAGCCCGTTGACCCCAACGGGGGGATTTTTGTTGCATTTTTAAGAAGTCAGAAAATTACAAACCTATTTATTGAATAAGCCAGAAATACTAAAAATAAAATAAATATATCTCGGGGCATATATCGACAGCATGCCCTGTTGTATTTAAATTGTAAATTATTTAATTTTTGGAATAATGTTGAGTTTGCTAACAATTATTTTTCCTATTAGCAGAAATATACCTCGTAAATTACCTAATTTTTGGAATAATGTTTAAGTTTGCTAACATTTTTTTTCGTAGTGACAGAAATTTCGTCAAAATATTAAATCTTTGGAATAATGTTCAAGTTTGCTAACAATCATTTTTCATCGTAGCATAAAACGACCTCGGCGCATATATCGACAGCCCTGCAGTTTTAAATTGTAAATTACTTAATTTTTGAAATAATGTTTAAGTTTGCTAATAATCATTTTTCACATGCAAAATGGTATAAATTAATTGCACATTTTATCAAAACAAAATTATCAAAATGTTGACTTATTCTCCAAACAGAACTTGTTTTTTAGAATATATATAATGATTTGTACTGAAGTTATTTTATTACACATACTGAAATTATGCTTTCGCCAACAACTAACTATACCACGTATGTACCTAGATTAAAAACAAATCTTGAAATAATTGCGTCTTATATTTATTTTTTGAAAAACATATTTCGCTAGTCAATCGGATTTTGTTATTTTGGTAGCATTTATTTTCATACGATCAAGATGTACTGTGATTTAAAAAGAAAGTTTTCAAAAAAAAAAATGTTATAAACCCAAAAAAAAGCGCTCTAGGCTAGATTCGAACCAAGTTCCTACAGATTACCAGCCGAGCGGCTTACCGCTAGGGTACAGTAGAATTGAGAAATGCTCGAAAAATAAAACATATAATATGCATGCTGTTTTTTTAATAAAAAACGAAAGGTTCCATTTTCAAACGAAATTTAATATATATTATATATTTTCATCATTTTGATAATTGTGACGTTAGCTCAGTTGACAAAGAGCTCGGCTGATAATTCATAATTATGGGATCGATCGACGGTCGCGGCAATTTTTTGTATGAGAATTCAATTTTTCAGCCATTTGATAATTCAACTGTTTATGTATGCATGTGAAGTATGCGTATTTTGGAATTTTTAGAATAATTTAAATGTGTGCTTAATATATATAATTAAATCAGATCGATGCTGACAGTTGTTCGTTTGCCCGAGCGGTAACGATTTCAACTCATAATCCAGAAGCGATGGTTCGAACCACGGCCGCGGCGCTTTTTTGTATGAGAATTCAATTTTTCAGCCATTTGATTTGTTTCGTCAAATAACAGTGTATTAATTAATGGCGACAGCGGGGCAGGATGGGGTGGGGGGGGGAGGAGGACCATCTTTCTTGACGTCATCGAAAAGGCGAAATCGCGACCATATACAAACGAAAAAAAGTATGTATTTGGTATGAATAAAAAAATGGTGACAGCGGGGCTGGGGCGGAGGAGGGGGAGGGAAAATCGCGGACAATCATTCAGACGGACGGACATTATCGAGTATTAATATATAGATGATCTGATGCTAAACCGAGCTTTCTTTATTGTTCTATGCAAAATCATTGGGTAAAAGATCATATCTGGGCACTTCACCTTTGACTTCTTGGGTCATTTTGGAGGCCCTACTTAATAAAATTGCGTAGTTTTGTCATTTTTAAAGTAAGGCCGTCGTGTTTTTACCTATATGTACTTTAAAAAAACAACAAAAAAGCTGCGTCCATAAGTCAATTTCGTGAAAATATGAATACCTGACTTTTGAATTCTGAGTTACAGATTCATTAGAAAATAATATCTTCAATGACCAAACCAAAAAATGAAGAATGCAGGTACATATTTTGATGTCTTTATCTTATCACAACTTAGTTCTACCATGCACTCAATTGATATTGCACACATGAAAAAATATATACATAGATTAGAAGTATTTACAGGTTTCTCAAAAATAAATGATTTTATCTTTTTTCTTTTTCCTCGAGATAGTGAAAGTTTATATTTTTTATGTTTTAAGAAAATTCATATATCATACATAGATTAATTTTCCGAGGCGCTCGTGGCGGTGTTCTAATCGGTTTTAGTTTTAGGGATGCAGGGTGATTAACCCTGCACTCCCGAGGCCTGGGTCAAGCGTCGATTCTTGGATCGGCAAATTGAGACAACTAAGGTGGCGGCCCGTAGAAATGATACCAAGAAGTTATTTGGAATCACGCGTGAGGTCTGCGGAAAGCGACCACCGACTCCCGGGCCCATTCGCGGCCCTGATGGAGCGATAGAGTCAAACGCAGCAAGCGTTGAACGGATTTGGAAGGATCATTTCTGCGAGGTGCTGAACCGACCGCCCCCCCAGGAACCATTTGACGTAACCGAAGAGGCTACATTTATGGACCTCCCCCGAGTGTCCGGTATTTCAGACCGTACGCCCACACATGCCGAAATTATTTTGGCAGTGAAGAGGCTTAAAAACGGCAAAGCACCGGGTGGAGACGGTATACATTCGGAATTTCTGAAATGTGGTCTCAACGCAGTCATACATCATCTCTATCACCTGATGGCCAGGGTGTGGGACGGTGAGCGTTATCCTAGGGACTGGGTGGATGGTGAGGTGTTGGCACTCCACAAAAAAGGTGATCCCCTCAGCTGTAACAACTATCGAGGCATAACTCTTCTCAGTATACCTGGGAAGGTAATGGCTCACATTCTATTGGCGAGAATAAGAGGTCCTATTATGAAAACACTAAGAAAAAATCAAGCGGGCTTCCTCCCTGGAAGGTCGTGTGCGGACCAAATACACAATCTTCGATGTCTCCTCCAGCAGAGCAATGAATTTAACAGTGCTCTTGCTTGTTGTTTCGTCGACTATGAGAAGGCATTTGATAGTCCGCACAGACCCTCTTTGTGGAGGATACTAGACGCCTACGGGATCCCGCCAAAGATTGTGGCCATTATCAAATCCCTACATGAGAATAGTGCATGTTGTGTGAGAATCGGTGACTCAAATGGCAACAAAATAAATGGTCAGAATTTAAATCAATTTCTGGTCAGAATTTAAATCAACTTTTGGTCATAATAAAATTCAATTTTTGGTCAGAATAAAAATGTTAACGGTCAGAATAAAAATACTAACGGTCAGAATAAAAATAATAAACGGTCAGAATAAAATTAATAAACGGTCAGAATAAAATTAATAAACGGTCAGAATAAAATTAATATACGGTCAGAATAAAATCTATTGTACGGTCAAATTTTATAAATATTTCGGTCAGAATAAAAAAAAAATGAAATTAATAATCCTTTTTTTTCAACATTCATGTTATGTGTGGAAAAGCAGACTCTTATAATGAGTCATTATTATTACAAATAACGCATCATCTGATTACATACCACTCGGTTTGTTTATATAAAGGTAGGGATCCACCGAAGTGCAGTGGATGTAGGATTCCAAGAGGAACCAAGGCTTTATGATGAATGTTGTTAGTTTTCACTTTTTTAAATTCAAATAAAAAATACTCACCTCTTTCAATTAAAAAAAAATAATTGTGTTTTCCTTACAATAAGTGTATTATATCGACTGTAGAAAGGAAAAAGGACGTAACCCACACATATCAAAATTTACAAAGGGCGCAAAAACGTGTTTTGATGATTTTGGACCATATGCAAATTAATAATTATACACCACCTTGACGTGCACGGAGACTTCTAAACTGGTGTTTAATTGACATAATCTAATATTAATTAAGAAATTATCTAGGAAAAACCTTTATTTCAGTATTTTTTCTTCGTTTTAATTTTTTACAAGGTCATCTTTTTCAAACTTAAAAGTTAAATTTAGATACTAATTCAGCATTTTCAGCTTCCATCCTTTTGATAGAATGTGTGTCAAGTTGTATACATTGTGAGTATCGAAAAAAAAGCTGTTTTGGAAAATTGAGGGTTACGTCCTTTTTCCTTTCCACAGTCGCTATGAAATGTACCATAGCAATTATTTATCTAAATGTTCTTTCCAAAAATATTATCCTTTCCTTTATTCTCTTCAGAGCAGATCACAATGTATCGAATTGTACAAATAATAAAAAATAGTTGCAACTTTTAGATTATTTAAAATTATTTAATAACCAAAAAAATATCAGTTAGGCGGAAATACCGTGAACATTTTTTTAAATAAAAACTTTTTTTGACACGAAACATACAAATGCCTGGATGTGAGAACCTAGTCTATGAAAACTGTCAATTCTTCCTTTGGGCGCGCAATAATAGTGATTCATTCAATGACCGTGGCGCTAGTAGCAACGCTCGTCCAATCGCCCATTGGACGATTTGCCGTAAGCAACTTCACTTTGCACCAATAGCAACGCAATACGATGACATCATATCATCAAAAAAAATCAGACCATCTGTCAAAATAAATATGACCGATTTCATTTAAATTCTGACCGATCCCATTTATATTCTGACCATTTAATATAAATTCTGACCATTTAATATTTATTCTGACCTCTTAATATAAATTCTGACCATAAATTATTTATTCTGCCCTCTGTTATTCTGACCGATACATTATGACCATTTAATATAAATTCTGACCAGTGTAATATAAATTCTGACCGATGTATTAAAAATTCTGACCGAAACTGAATTAAAATTCTGACCGTTTAAATACGAGCCGACTCAAATACCGAATGGTTCGGGGTCACAACCGGAGTGAGACAGGGGTGCGTTCTTGCACAGTTCCTATTTATCATTATTTTTGATTTCATACTTCGCAGGTCAATTCCACCTGATCGAGGTGTAGTTGTTGGTCCCGGTCTAAAGCTGTGTGACCTTGAATATGCCGATGATGCTGTCATATTCGATAAATCAATAACGGGCATCCAGGAGACAATTGATGCCTTAGGAACTAACTCAGGTCGCCTTAGTCTAAAAATTAACACTAGTAAGACCAATGTGACCAATGAGAATGTAACCAAACCTGTCATGACTCTGATAGGACCCTTACTAGGACAGATCATCGAGAGGGTTGACAGCTTCAGATACCTCGGCGTACTTATCCCCGAAGACGGTAGTACAAAAAAGGAGCTCGCCATTCGTTTAGGAATGGCTGGAGCAACATTCAACTCAATGCGAACTGTCTGGGACACACAGCTGTACTCGATTAAAACCAAATGCCACTTATTCAACGCTTGCATTCTGACGGTACTGCTTTACGGTTGCGAATCATGGCACCTGACGAAGACTCAGAAAAACCGTATACTGAGCTTCGAGAACAGATGCTTGCGTCGGATAATGGGGGTTAGGTGGTTTGATTTTGTGAGGAATTCAGAGATAAGGGAGCGTACAAGACAGCGTCCTGTCACGTCAGTGGTTATGGAGAGACGTTGGAACTGGCTGGGTCACGTGCTGCGGATGCCTCCGGAAAGCCTCAATCCTGCCTGCCTTTTCTTTCGACCGGTGGGATTCCGGCGTCCCGGACGTCCGTCGGGTACTATCCATAGGATGTACTCGGCGGAACTGAGGGATGCTGGCATGTCATGGGAGGAAGCAAAGCAATTGGCAGGAGACAGGGAAACATGGAGGTGCCACGTGGCGGCCATATGCTCCACATAGGGAGCGAACATGGCCAAAGAAGAAGAAGAAGACATTAATCTAATTATTAATTCCTATTGATTCCTATTGCCTCCTGTTCAACGCATGTATCTTGACAGTGATGCTTTACGGTTGCGAATCATGGCACCTTACGAAAACGCAGAGTAACCGTATACTGTGTTTCGAAAACAGATGCCTGCGGCGAATGCTTGGAGTGAAATGGTCTGACTTTGTCAGGAATACGGAGATTAGAGAGCGGACTAACCAGCCTCTTATTACGTCCAAAATAAAGAAGCGGCGGTGGTCCTGGCTTGGACACGTGTTAAGGATGCCTCAAGAGAGCCTGAACCCTGCCTGTCTCTTCTTCCAACCGGATGGATACCGGCGTCGTGGAAGGCCACTGATGACCATTCTCAGGATGTACTCAGCGGAGTTGCGGGACGCTGGGATGACCTGGGAGGAAGCAAGGAGACTGGCTGGAGATAGAGAGTCATGGAGGAACTTCGTGGTGACCATATGCTCCGTATAGGGAGCGGATATGGAATAATAATTAAAAAATCAAGCGAAATCTAATGTAATTAAGAATTATTGAAAATAACTGTTAGGGCCCTAAAAAACAACATATTGCATTATAGGGTGACTGTCCTTAATATCAGACATGTCCAGACTCCGGTAGTGAATATTTTAAGCTTAAAACTTCAATACGATATGTTACACCAGCGGTCACCAAGCTACGAGCCGCCGAAGAATTTCATCCGGCCCTCCAAAATTTTTGGATGTTTCTATATAAATTATTCATCGAATATAATATATTTTTTAAAATTTGGTTGTGAATTCACAACCACTATTTATTTGAAATCATCAATTGAGACAATCTGGTGGTATTTTGATGAGGAGGTTTTCCTTTCCTCAAAAAATTCTCGAATGTCATTTATTGAGATTCTAAAAATGTAGTGCAGGCAAAATAAGACGATAGTAATGTTCAAATATTAGCCCTAATCGAAAATATTCAGTTGTATTCATAAATTTGCAGAGTACACATCGCTTGAATTCTGTGATAAATTTATAAATTGTATAAGTAGTGATTTTTTATTTGTGCAATATACATATTAATAATGTACACATTTTGTATTTTAAATTTCGATTGCACTTCTTTTAGTGCCCCAATATAATGATGTTGAAGAAAAGGCAGTGATCAACTCAATAGTCTTTTTTGCCAAGCAAAGAAAAATGCATATCGCGAGCTCAGTACTACAAGGTTCTAAGTGTCGACTTTTGGCCAAAATAAAGTAATAATGAGGCAGTCTTAAGCGTAGCATTATCTACATGTTGTATTAATATGAAGTCGAAATTTTGCTTAAATTTCCAATAAGCCGTAGTTTTATGTGCGTTTAAGATTTCTGTGGTTTCAACTTGATCGTCTGTAGATGCCTAAAGGCGAAACTCGGGTCGTTAGTGACAAAACTTGTATGAATTTACATAGGTTTAATAATATCTTTTTTATTTTGATAATTTTATTCCTGTATTTTTTTTCAATTATCTGATTTTGATCAATAATTTTTATTCTTCAACACAATGGTGTTATTTTTTACCATTATGATTAGGGAATCCAATCCCGGGATCCCGTCCATTTTTCGATACATTTCAATCCCGGGATTAGAATATATGATCCCGAAATTTCGGGATTGGTTTACTTATCAAACAGAAACGTGTTGGTTTTCAAGTCGAATGGATGTTCACGCACATAATAAACAAAGCTCATTTTTAATCCTTTGCGATAACAATTACCGCTAAAGAAAAAGTAATTTGAAACCAAGCATTCTTTAGTAAATTATATATTAATACTCGATAATGTCCGAATGATTGCATGATAGTCTCCGATTTTCCCTCTCCCTGCCCATTCCCCCCCTTCCCACCTCGCCAGCTCCACTGACGCATTTTTTTTACCCTAGAGGTAGAGCGCTCGGTTGATAGCCTGAAGGTAGCTGGTTCGAATCTAGCCTAGAGCGTTTTTTTGGGTTAATAACAATTTTTTTTTTGAAAACTATTGATCAACAAAATAACAAAATCCGATTGACTAGCGAAATATGTTTTTCAAAAAATAAATATAAGACGCAATTATTTCAAGATTTGTTTTTAATCTAGGTACATACGTGGTATAGTTAGTTGTTGGCGAAAGCATAATTTCAGTATGTGTAATAAAATAACTTCAGTACAAATCATTATATATATTCTAAAAAAACAAGTTCTGTTTGGAGAATAAGTCAACATTTTGATAATTTTGTTTTGATAAAATGTGCAATTAATTTATACCATTTTGCATGTGAAAAATGATTATTAGCAAACTTAAACATTATTTCAAAAATTAAGTAATTTACAATTTAAAACTGCAGGGCTGTCGATATATGCGCCGAGGTCGATTTATGCTACTATGTAAAATGATTGTTAGCAAACTTGAACATTATTCCAAAGATTTAATATTTTACGAAATTTCTGCTACTACGAAAAATAGTTGTTAGCACACTTAAACATTATTCCAAAAATTAAAAAAATTACGAGATCTATTTATGCTACTATGAAAAATGATTGTTAGCAAACTTGAACATTATTCCAAAGATTTAATATTTTACGAAATTTCTGCTCCTACTATTTTCCGTAGTAGCAGAAATTTCGTAAATTATTTAATTTTTGGAATAATGTTTAAGTTTGCTAACAACCATTTTTCGTAGAAGCAGAAATTTTTTAAATTATTCAATTTTTGGAATAATGTTTAAGTTTGCTAACAACCATTTTTCTTAAAAGCGGAAATTTCGTTAATTATTTTATTTTTGGTATAATTTTTAAGTTTGCTAACAATTATTTTTCCTATTAGCAGAAATAGACCTCGTAAATTATTTAATTTTTGGAATAATGTTTAAGTTTGCTAACAACCATTTTTCATAGTAGCAAAAATAGTCCTTGTAAATTACTTAAGGGAGGGGGACCGTCTTTCTTGACGTCACCGAAAAGGCGAAATCGCGACAATATACAAACGAAAAAGTATGTCTTGGGGCTGGGGTGTATGTATGATGACATTGTGGCTGGGGTGGAGTAGGGGGAGGGGAAATCGCGGACAATCATGCAATCATTCGGACATTATCGAGTATTAATATATAGATTATTCTTTTTAAATAATCAATGACTATTTTTATCATTATATATTTTGTAATTGATTAAGAAAAAATGCATTATTAGGTTTATAATGATCCAAACTAGAAAACCATATTTATTCTATACATTTTACGAAATACTATTTTTTTTCATTAACTTATAAATTTTGTAACCAATACATATAGGAATAGTAATTATTATTGCACAATTTATCAAGATGACAACATTTAAAAAAATATGCTTAGAAATAAAATATTAACAAAGATAAAATAATACAAAAAAAAACTTTTTCGGATTTGTTGCATATACCTACTATGCTAAATAAGTTAGGGTTAAAATTATAATTTGTAAATATTTTGATTCATATAATATATTTTTAATAAAATTAAATGGTTTATACAAGTTTTTTAAGCTAATTAAATATAACTTTATCATTTAGACGTATTATAAATTTTATTAATATTATTGTTTATAAATTTTATAATTATTTTCAATTTTATAAGATTTCTAATCTTTTTATGCGTACATTTTAGAATTTGTGTATTGTTTTATAATTATATTCTATAAATAAAATATTTTTATATAAATTTTAATTTTTATATACATAGGTACAATACGTATGTAATCGCAAGAGTTGGGTAAAATAAAAAAATATACACTTCATTCAAAAGTTCAATAAAAAGTTTATAGCGCCTACATTTGACTTTATCATTTATTTATTTTTTATTATTTTGACTCACTTATTATTACTGTCTCTGCCTATTATCTAAGTATCCATATCTATGATCCCTCACTGATGATAATAAAAAGTACTCAAAATTGTGCAAAACAACAGTTTACATCGACCCGTTATTTAAAACTAAATGTAGGGTTTGAAAAGATATTCTTTCACCGTGAATATTTATTTACCAGGATGCATAGAATCCTACAATAACATACGTATTTATAAAAAAGGCTGGCTAAAATCGAGTGACCTGTAGATCGATGATTATTATTTTTACACTGAAACATACAAAAAAAGCTATATTGATCCATCCATATAGGTTTCATAATTATGAGTCGGTTATTTATACTTTAAAATGTAAAATATGTTTACGTTTGATTAGCGCCGAAAAGCGAAAGATTTTCACCGACAAATAATTTACGGCTAGAACTAAGATATAAAACAAAACCTAGTCATAAATTAAGCCATGCATTGACAAATCCAAGTGGTATACAAAATGTTTAAGAGTCAAAGAAATAAAAACAAATATCTCAGTGATTTGCATTCAGCTGAAAAGATAGATTTAGTAGGTATAGTTTTTATTTCGTTATATAACGAACATTGATTTGTTTATGTAAAAATGTAAATAATTTATTTCAAATAAAATATCTATATATTAATAGTCGATAATGTCCGTCTGTCAGTCCCGTTTTCTATGACGTCAAGTAAGACAGCCCCCTCCCCTTCCCCAGCCCCGCTGTCGCTATTTTTTTATTCAAACCAAAGACACATTTTTTCAAAACACTAATAAATATATATATTTGTGTAGATATTATAAGAAGCACAATAGTGTTGTCGAAAATCGCTGAAAAAAAAATCCCCGACCCAGGCTCGAACACAGAACTCTGGATTACCAGTCGAGCTCTCTATCAACTGAGCTAACGTCATAATTATCAGAGGCGATAAAAATACATTATATAAATCAAACATTTGAAAATGGAACGATATTTTCGATTCAAACTGACTTCGATTGTTTGTATTCAAGATTCAAAAATGGAATATTGAGACATCTGTCAAATAATGAATGTGGTATATTTTACATAATATAGTCTCGACAGTCAAATGTAAATATTCCATGTGTGTCATATATACGCTGACTGCTTAAAATTAATAATTTTAATATTAATATTTACATTACTTTGGAATGATATTTTTCTCCACTATGAACAGTCCAAAATCGTATTTTTTTTTCCAAATGTCGGTTGTGTTTATGATTCATTCACTATTCTATCCAAAATACAACGATACATGCTCTCGATGTAATATTTAACATTTTTATATATCGTAAAATATAGTGCATTTTTAAAAAACCGCATAACTTCTAAATCGCACAACAAAAAAAACACATAAAAACAGAATTGACTGTACTTATTTCCACATTTATTTGTCAAGACCATTGGTTCATTAACCATTAACCTTTTGGTTTATTCAATAAGTATGCGTTTGATTGTTAACGCCTTTTTGATTTTTGACAATGCAAAAAAAAAAAAACAATTCTTCCTGTTTGGGATTACTTTAGTTTATGAGATGGCAAAAAATAAATTGCAGGGCCAAACATTTGATAGAGTGGGTCTATTTTTTCCTCAATCGGTATTAATTTAACGGAAGATTATGATGAACAATAATATTTATAATTCTGAATATTATTTTTTTACTCACAAATTCTCATTATATGTATCCTTAAAAACGCGTTGCATTTGAAGAAATGATTCAGTCTATATATACTTCTCTAATTTACCTTAAATGTATAATGTATTATACACTTGCAGGAAATAAAACCATTAAAGTGTGTACAAAATGTACTTTATTGAAGCGTCATAACGACGCTCAAATCGACACGATCAAGTTGTAGATACGTTAAATTGGGTTTCAATTTCTGATTTGTTTAAATTTATATAAATTAATATACATCACTTTTAGAGTGTTCACTGTCAATACTTGGTGGGAAGTAGGGATTCCAACTTGGATATCCGGATATCCGATATCCGGATATATCCGGCCCTTTTTAACTATTCGATATCCGGATATTTGGGGAAATATCCGGATAGTATTCGTTATAATTTTTAAAGAAATATTTTACAAAATCGACGAAAGATGATATGAATACTGGGGTATTTACAACCTGGGAGAAACCATTACTTAAGAGTAGTGTTTTTATTACCTTCCCCAAACTCGGGTAATATAACTATCTTATCTTGTTTTCTTAATACCTACTTAAAAGTTCGACGAATCCGCTCGGACTCGAGGCAAAAAAAACCTTTAATGCCGAAATTTCATTCATTGAAGAAATGCCGCTGCAGTAATCTAATGCAGCTGCACATTTTCAATATTTTAATATGATAGTATTGTCTCTATCTAAGGCATTACATAAGTCGGAAAGGATTTAGTCAGGATCAGTTGATCAAATTTTGTTTGAAAAAAAGATTCAAAATTTGGAAGTTCATTAAGTGAAGAATTTTTACATGCGATTAAAAAGAGAATGAACGAACGCCGACATAAAATAATAATCACACTCGTGATATATCTACAAAGTGGAAATGTTCCCAGTTCTAATGAATATTTTCGATACTCAAATAAATTTGAGGCCATTTCTTTAGCACAAAGTATTTTTAAGAGAATTCACCCAAATTTGTTATCTAGTGATGATGAAATCTCCCAGGACTCTGATGTAGAAATAACACCTATCTCTTTTCCGACTTGCCAATTGCAACATGAAATGCGTAATTTTATTTTATCTCTCGCGGAAACTGACGACAATTCAAACGACAATAAAAATAATCTGAAAAAAGATTTTAAATACTTAGATCAATTAAAAAAAGGACGGAAAAGTTGGACGTGTTGTTTAAAACACTGATAACAATAAAACCAACATCAACAGCAACGAAACGAGTATTTTCAACAGCAGGACAAATTAAAACTAAATTAAGATCAAATTTAAAATATGATACATTTAATGCTCTCTTATTTTTAAAAATATGAATTGTTAAAATCTGAATAAATGACATATTACAAATGAACTAGTTTTTAAGGTATTATTTTAGTACATACATAAATTTATATATGTAGTAATGTTTCAAACTTACTGAAACTATCCGGATATCCGGATATATCCGGATAGTTTCAGTTTTACTATTCGATATCCGGATAGTTGATAATGACGAATAGTTGGAATCTCTAGTGGGAAGGCATTCTATTTAAGCAAAACGCAATATTCCTTACTACTTATTTCCACATTTATTTGTCAAGACCTGTTGAAGCATATTTAACTAATTCTAAATATTTATCTCTTTATTTTAAAATTACCACTTTAAGTATTCTTAAAATTTATTTCGTTTGGAGAATTATTTCAGTTTATTACTTTTGGTTCATTCAATAAGTATGTTAACGGCTGTATATTTTTGGGTTCCATGAAAGAACAGAACATGAAAAAACAGAACACGAAAAAACAGAACATGAAAAAACAGAACAAGAAAAAACAGAACATGAAAAAACAGAACACGTAAAAACAGAACATGCCAAAACAGAACATAGATAAATGAGAACAAATATTAAATATTAGTATGAATTGTTGTTTATTTATTGCTTATGGTCAAGCTACATTGACAGTTCGCTCGTTTGTTTTGGATTTACTTGTATTTGATATCCTTATTTGTATACAGTGGAACCTCGATTCTACGTTTTTCAAGGGACCGTAATAAATGAACGAATAATGCGGGAAACCGATATTGCGGGAAATTATCAAATAATACCAAAAAATGTTTAATTTTCAAAAAATTCTTTATTTATATAACTAAATGCGACGTAAAACTATTTGAACCAAAAAAAAAATATTCTACAAAAACGATCAATCGGGATAATAATTAAAGTCCGCTTTAATTTATCAGTCAACTGCTACTTTTATAATCTTCAAATATCTATTAATTTCAGTTTGAAAGTATTATTGTTATGGATAATTGTGTGTTAAAGCTAGTCATGGATTATTACGGAGAAAAATTTCACAAATTAACCTAAAAAAACGCCACGATTTAAAATATTTGTTTGAGAGCTTGATAATCGCGTTTAAATCACACATTTATTTGAAGAACACTGAAAAATTATGCGAAATATGAAATATTTTTCCGTGACACCGTTTTTTGTGTGATTTTAACGCGATTATCAAGCCTTCACAAAAATTATAAAATCATTTTTGGATCTAATACGATATAGAGATTAATAATTAATTGTAAAACATATCAATACTAGAGTTTTCTAAAGATACCATACTGTCAGACGTTATGTTATCTATTGTCAGACATGCAATGCCATACTTGTTCTGAATTATCAATTTGTTCTGTTTTTTCATGTTCTGTTATTTCATGTTCTGTTTCATCCGGTTACCATATTTTTGATTTTTGACAGTGAAAAAAAAAAATCCTGTCAAGGGTTACTTTAGCTTATGATATGACAATAAATAAATTGCAGGTCCAAACATTTGATAGAGTGGGTCTATTTCTTTGTTGATCGGTGTTCGCTCATGTTCAATTGTACGTAGCTTGCTCGGGAGTGAGGACTGAACGTTCTTTAAAAATACAGTCGATACAATGATCACAGTAGGTGATAAAGAACGTGTTTTAAGGGAAATTAAATCACATCTTCTATCTATCTTCTAAGGGGAGGCAAGCTTTTAAATTCTTTCCGAATGTTAAATGGCGAATGGAGATAACCTATGTCCTGACTCCTAATTTCTGGATCTGCCAATTCATAACTGGCCACGGTTACTTCGCTTAGTAAATAGTCCTAAATGTAAATGCGGATATATGATTCAGGATGCTGATCACATCCTCTGGGAATGTCCAGACTTAAATAATGAACGGGAAAAATTGCTCAAGACGATATGATTGTCTGTCGGCTCTGTCGGTCATGCCGACTTGGTTGCATCTAAGGCAAATTATAGGGCATTTAAAGAATTCTCCGCGTCTTTTGGATAAATAGTTGAGTTGAATGAAAAAAAATATAATATTTTCAACTGCACTTAATAATTTATTAATTTTTAATTTCTGCACACTAGTGCATGCAACCAAGCCTTGACGATTTTCTTCTCGGGATATTTATGGCAAAATTTTGAACACGACTAACGTTTTTACGCTACGGAATACACCCTATAAGAAGAGTGTGAAGCCGTAGCGGCTGGTGGTGGGTACAATGTTGAGTACCATAGGGAAAAAATAAAAACGGAGTTTATTAATTATGTGTTATTAGATTATATACATATATAATAATAAATATGCATTCAATTGTTCATGCCAGTAAATTTCTGACTTTTCTATAATGCAACAAAAATCTCACGTTGCTGGCAACGGGCTTACAGCTAGTCTATCTATAATACATAAATTATGCGTAAGACTTATATTGTTTTTTATTTGAAACTATCTGGACGGTGAACATTTTTTTCATTAATAATAATTTCAGCATCGTATTCATAATTTGTCAATTGGATTATTATTATCACTTTTGGATCAAGTATGTAGATTTGATCTTAAATCGACCACAGTAAAATATTATGTGAGAACCACTGCTCTACGAATAATTAAATAAATACAATTAATTTGCGAACGGCACACATTTTGGAATACGTGTTATTTTAGGGCGAATATCATATTTCATTCTATAGATTCATTACAAAAAATATACTCATTCAACCGTTCAAGGGTTTAACTACTTGCGATAAAAACACATGTGTATGTGCTAAGTATCGAATGAAATATATCCATTTCTACATATGTAGGGTAAAACCTATTTTATTGGCCATCCTCAATTATTGACTACATGGAAATAAAAGCTAGTCTTATAAGATATGAAACCAACTTTTCTACGTGCTACCTTATTTGAAAAACTCACCAAGTGTTCTTTCATTGGAAAAACACAAAAAACAGTTGGATCAGTATGCAATTTTCCGTAAATGTCTCAAAATTTACTACTGTGTATACTGAAGCTGTCGTAGATAATATATAAGTCAGAAATTGTAGTTATGTACTAATTTTATCTGAGAATATTGTTTTCTTCTAAATTAGCAAAAGACTTACCGTCTTAGTAAAATTTAATAAGGGGCTCGCGAAAGTCCCTTTAAGCCCTCTACAGCCCACCCCCGCATAATACTGTCAGGAAATTTATTTGAAAGATTATAAAAGAAATATTAAGAATTAAATATGAATAAGAATTATATATATAATATAAAAGAGCAGATAGGATATTTCAAAAATGTCTTTTTCAGAATCTTCATTGTTGCTGATTTTGTTGAAGTACATATACATCAATTACACGGAAGCGGGAAAAACACTTAATCATCATTAAGTTATTCACTTTAGTAATGTAGTTTCATTTTGTTTAAAAATTTCCCAAATTTCAATTTTGTTTATAATTGATATCATTTGCCACTTATTATTGATGATTTTTTAATTGTATGTTATAGGTGTTAAGCATTTTAATTTTATTTAATTATAATATAATTTGTAAATCCTTTTAATTGTTAGTAATTGCTTACACCTTCTTGATTTCAATTTAACTTGTATAAATAGCACTGTTTAATTTATTTTCCTTATCAGTTGATAATGCTCGTGAGGAGCGAAACCGGTCCTGATCAAATAAATTTTTAAGTGGAAAAAGTACTAAAAATCTTTTATTATTATTTTTATTTTTATGCGTGACTAACTTCAAACTGTGAATTTTGTGTGTGACGGTGATGCGCGCGCATCTTAAAATTTCACTCTCATCATTTTTGTATAACGCGCCTAAAGAAGTATAACTTCAAAAATACTTGAGATGTCATCCAACCGCTATCACTCTTTCCAATACCCCATGTCGAAGTTATATATTGAGCTTTTCGTTCTGGGACTCTTTGATATTCAAACACAATAAGAGAATCAAAAACTGTTCCGCTGGCTGAAAAAGTAAACATAACTGTAATGTTTTCTTTTGATAATGTTTACTCTATCGTGTGAAAAAAGTTTTCATTATTGGCCATCCAAACCACAATTATGGGCCAGGTGGCCAACATTTTTATAAGATAGTCGGAAAAATCTGATAAATATATAGGTGATTAATAATATTCTCAAAATACTATTCTCGAAATAAAATTTTACTTATAAGTCAAATATTGTATTATTGGCCAGTCATATGGCCAGCATAATAGAAATTGTGCAAAAAATTTGAATTAGTTATTGGCCACCACCATTATAACTTTTTACAAAAATATACCCAGGGCCGGCGCCACCATACAGGCGAAATAGGCAACCGCCTAGGGCGCAAATCATAAGGGGGCGCAAACATGGAGTATTAAAAATAATTGACATATTTTAATAATTTTATACAATACGTTCTATTTTATTTTGATGTTTGTATCTGTTCGTTGTAGTTATGTATCGTAAGCTATTCTTAAACAACAAAAAAATATGGAACCATTTGCAACATTGACAGTTTCTAAACATTTTTTTTGTAGTTGTATACATGTTTCGGTTCTCTTTGTCTTCAATCAACCGTTTTTGTCACGACTGCGACCGTTCCAGGTAGTCGGACTGTCCGGATGGAAGATGAAATTTTTAGCGTACGCTTTTAATTTTTCTATATATTATATATATTTATGTTTTTATTTTATCATTGCAAATTTATTGATTTTTGCTGCTGCAAAAAAATCCTTTCAATTTATCATAGCTACGTTCTTTAATCAATAAACATGCCAACGATATACTGTTGTAAATATTATTGTATTATTTTTAAAACTAAACCATAAGTGCACATGGCGATCTTTCTGCACCTTTCCAAGAAATGGAAGCCCTCATATTTTTTTCTAACCGATCTGCCTGGGACTGCGCCGAACGCGGCTCCCGTTTACATCTAAAAATTGAAGCATTCCATTAAAACTCAAGGGTTGTTTACACTAGTGTAATTAGAATACGCATACTAAGCAATTATTGTGTAAAGCGTAAAAAAAGTGTTTAAATAAGTAAGATAAATAAACAAGAAATTTAAATATTATTTTGTGTGAAGCGTATTTTTATAACTTTTTCTTGACTGTTTCCTCGGTGTGGCGAGTATTTTACGATTCCGTAAAACGTCAAACTTTTACGAATTATTAGCACCATTCAACGTTTTAGAGCATTTGTGTTTCCTTTATTTTAGTGATTGGCTTATTCGTTTTTTTCCTCTGAAAATTAATTCGATAATTACAGTAATAATTCGAAAAGGAAAAGAATAAAAGAAGAGGATGATCAATTGTATGAGAGTGACGGTAGTGAATTTGAAAATGTTGTATGTGGCTATAAAATTGATAGTGACTTAGAATCGGATTTTGATAGTTATGACAACGTATTTTTACTATCATTTGCAACAACGAGCAATCTACCTAAAAATGGTCAAATATTGTTGAAAATAAAATGTAGACAAATGCGTAAACATAAGCGAGTGTGAATACGCCTTCAGGTCGTTTTCTATTTGGGTCTAAGGGTGCAATTGTTTTAATATCCTGTAAAGGAACAATGCCAGACCACGTGGCGCACACATGTATTTGAAGTAATTGACATTTCATGCAATATAACACAGATACAATGTAACAATAGTTTTTAATATTTAACACAGTTTTATTTTCTTATAAGTACATAATGCGATATTTTGACGCAATGGACTTGTTAAATAAATCAGTCTTTCTACAGTCGTTGTAGCACTTGGTATAATGTCGTGATTAAATTCTAAGTCTTGTATAAATTCATTGTGGCGCTACTTTTGTTTAATCAACCCGAACATATAATTTTGACAGTGTAGTTGGTTTTATATTTTCATACTGTTATGAACTTGATAGTGAAAATTACATATATATATTTTATTATTTTTGTATATGTATAGCCAATTAAAAATCAATGTGCATTTTTGTGTATTTTATTATTTGATTACAATTTTTTTTGCTTAAATTGCTTAGTTTTTTATAAAAACTGCTAATAATTATTTTTTTGAAAAATATGAAGGGTTTATTATTATCTTATTATTTTTCTCTTGTGTTTGTGTGCGCGTTTTAGAACATTTAATCTAATTACAATTTTTAGGAAAGGATAAAATTATTTTATTAATAAGTATCAATTATATTTGTCTGGTCCTTATGGCGCAGCGGTTAGCGTAGTTGACTTCTGTTCCAGATCTCACGGGTTCGAGTCCCAGTACGAACAGCATTTTTTCAATCGATTTCTGTTCGGAGACATGGGTGTTTGTGATATCTAAAAATTCCCTCCCACCTTTCCTATCCTTTGATAACCGGGCATAGCGAGAGCGATTAGTTAGCCACTAGTCTTGTCATAGCCGTATCCTTCTATCATTACAACTCTTTTTGAAAATTAAAGGTTGAGCAACTGAGTAACAAACGGTTCTCGTAGAAAAAAATCTGTTGAGATAATTCCATAAAGAGGGCATTGGGAGCGGACATGGATAGAAAAAAAGGATATTTCTAATGATCTCGGACGGTTTTTTTTATTATTTAAAAAAAAAATGGGGCGTACTAATAAACTTCGCCTAGGGCGTCAAATTGCCTCGCGCCGGCACTGAATATACCTAATTCAATCAGTGAATGATTTATAAATACACTAAAGACAAACTACGCAAATCAACATTCAATTCATTTAATGAACATATAAATGTTTAACATACTTTTACACGGAAGTCAAATTCTTGTGATTTTTACAACAAATCTCACTTGTTTCATGACATCGCTTTAACAGTAAGTTTAAAATCAGTTTTTAGATTATTTAACAATGCTTTAAATGGCAGTTATCTGCTATACTAACGGATGAATAATTAACGAACTTCCTTATTAAGTCAGGAAGTGGTAATGTTAGTTTCATCTTATATCTGATATATATATATATATATATATATATATATATATATATAAATGAATTTTTGTATGTTTTCAAAAACTTTGTCATCTATGGATTCGAATGCCACAGGTCCGATTGCAATAAAACTTTGACAGACTTTATGCTCGCACTTCTGGGGAGGTTACAGGCATATTAAAATTAATTTACAATGTCGAAAAACTAAAATAATCGTAGATTTAAATGTTTTTTACACTGCAGTATAACAAAACAAAAAAGGCCGGTGTTCGATTTTATTTTAGAAAGGCGGCCATTTTGTTTTGTTGTTTTGACAATTCAAATTTGTCACTCGATTGTTTTGGAATATTTCAAATCTGTCAAATCGTATGGTCAACATTTTGACATTACATTTAAATGTATTAAAATTGAAAATGCGAAATTGTTAACAAAGAGAGTTTTAATTGATTATTTTCATAAAGTTCAACGAATATTGTACAATTTCTTTTTTATATGCTTATGCTTATGCATGCATTGATTATGCGTTTTAGGTTTGAAGGTCTTTTTGAACGTGGTAATAATCTATTAGCTGTGTCAAGTCATATAAAAAAGTCCATGCAAGGTATCTAGCACCGTGTTATTTCGAAATCGTGTAAAAAGGGAGTCCAGTGTAAAATATTTTGCAACAATCGACTGTTATAATCATGTTTTTTTTTATTGCATTGTCCGAAAAATTGCTGTTGAAAATTGAATGAATTTAAAAATACATATTTTTTTCAATGCGACCGACAGACCATATAAAAATCAGTATGAGTCGTGCTACAATAGTATTCTATACTAATTCTACTTTTCTAGATAATAGTAATTATTGATGAGTAGTTAGTTGTTTCGTAAGAGTAGATGAAGATATATATATCTTATATTCTGGAATTCATATTTTTAAGGTTCCCATATTTTTTTTTACCATCTCCGCTCCCAATATGGAGCATATAGACTCCTAATGGAGTTTATCTCAACAAGAGTGTTTCTACGAGAACTGCGTGTTACTCAGTTGCTCAACCTCTCTTTTTCCTAAGAGAGTAGGAATAGAAGGAAAGGGCTTAGGACAAGACTAGTGGTTAGCTAATCGCTCTCGATACGCTCCGTTCATAGAATAGGATGTGTGGGAGGGAGGAATTCAAGACATCACATACATCTATGCCTTTGAACAGAAATTCATAAATCGACTAAAAAATCAATTTATAAAACTGTCCGTACTGGGATTCAAACCCGTGCCCTCAGTAGCGCCTGTGTGGTTGAATGGTAACGATGTTGACCATTCAACCACACAGGCGACATATACTATAGATCAGTGATGCACAAACCGCGGCCCGCGGGCCGCATGCGGCCCTTTTTGAATTTTGTGGCGGCCCTTAAATCTTTTTCTCAAACATATTTTTTTCACGTAAAACATTTATTTAATAAATGTAAGCAAGCTTTTTCTTTAATGAAGGAAAATAAATCGGTTCATAGAAACAGGCTTACAAATATTATGTCAAATTAAAAAAAAATAGTTAAAAAATAACAAAGACCAAGAATGCATTCACTTGTGAATTGCATATAAATGAAACATAAATATTTCACAATGAAACGATTTTTAATAAGCAAGTACTCATAATCTTTTTTTTGAATAGCTTATTTATTTTCGAAATAACACGGTCAAAATAATATAATGGAACCTATTACTCATTTATCTAAATTCACTTAATCTTTTTTACACGGTTTTAAGGCTGTTTTACATGGAACGTACATATGTTCTGTATAAAAAAGGATTGAGCGTACTTTAAATCATTTTTTTCTTTGCGGCCCGAACCCACGATAATTTGTTTTATGCGGCCCGCTAGAAGGTAAAGGTTGTGCATCACTGCTACAGATTATTAATAGTAAGAATACAATAACATTTATTTATGCTTTTTACTATTTATATTTATTTGTTTTAGGTAATTTTGTAGTAAGGTTCATCTTTTTAGAAACGGTAATCATAGAAAAATAATTTCGAATACGAAAAAAGACTTAACGTATGAAATAAAAGTCACACAATCATGATCAGAGAATGGAACAAATCGTGGAAAGTTATGGAAATGAATGTTTGTTTGTTCGTACTTAATGCGTTGCCACACCGCTCATCTGATTGCAATAAAACTTTGACAAATGTCTGCCATACAGTTCATTTTGACAACGTATGATTACAATTTCGCGAAGGTTTCAGTACAATTAAATTACAGTAGGTGGCGCGTGTGTTGTACCATAGACAATCGGCAGCAAACGTCAAACAGACAGAAAAAGAGTATGCACTTCAATAAACACATTTTTTTTAATTAAAAAAAATATTACAGCTTACGCCAATGCGTCAAATATTTTGAAGTTGAAAGATCATACGAGATATACTCGATGAGAATTTTTGAAAGTCACATGAGATTAACTCAAGGAGAATCGACTTCACAAACACCCATGTCTTATTCTCAAATTACAATTGAAAAAATCCAATTTCCCATTGACTTTACCGGGAATCGAGCCCAGACCCACCTGAACCCAGACCCACCTGGCCTAGTTGGTTAGAGCAAGCTCTAACCAACTAGGCCACAGCGGGCGACAATTAAAACACAAACACTTTCTTTCTTCGAGTGGCATTGCAACGCTTGCCGGGTACCGGTTAGTATATATATAAAAATGAATGCTGCTTAATATTCGGACTCTATAGACTTGAAAGCCACTGATCCGATTGCAATAAAACTTCAACAACCTTTTAGCTTGCACTTCCGGGAAGGCTATAGGCATATTAAAATTAACTAACAGTGTCGAAAATCTAAAATATTTTTTTATTTTTTTTTATTCGATAAACTTGTTTTCCTTTCTGCATCACACCGAAGACGATATCTCCTCAATGATACAGTTAAGATACATGTTTTTAGATACAATTTGATAGGCAACAATAATAATAATTAAAAATACAAATATATTAATAAAGGTTAATTAAATACATTGAATTGGTATAACTACACGTAAAAAAAATATAATAATAATAATAAGCAAGATTGATAGTCAATGGCACTAATGAAACACCTTTTAGTTTTGAAACATATATGATTAAGGATTGAATGGTGAGGGGCAGGGAAGGTAAACTTTTTCTCCAAAAGAAGTAGCAAATTTCTTGAAGTGACTAAACTAGATCTGGATGCCTGATAGGACCATCACGGTTATTTCTACATAACGTAAACAATATATTTCTTTCTACGGACATAATCGTACAAATCCAGAGAATACGCTCTGAATCTTGATTACTGTCACCACAAGGGCAGTGTGGGCTAGGTTTGATTTTAAATTTATGTAGCTTGGCATTAAATGTAACGTGTCCGGTGATAAATTGTGAGGTCCAGTGAACCGGAGAGAGCCAGTTTGCATTCTGAAGAAAAACCAATATCTGGGAAGAATAAATAGGTAATTCTACCACGAAGGGACTTTGACCATCGACTTTGCCAAGTGGTTAAAACGGTTAGTGAGCAGATTTTTTTCACTTTAACTTTTAAAAAATCTTGTGAATCCAACGGGTGAAGAGTTGTGCGACCAATTTGCGCTGGTTTCCCGTGCAAAAGGTGATGAATTGCACCTAGTCTTTGGACCTCTAGATCCAATGGAGTAAGTCCCAGCATTACAGGAAGACATTCTGTTGAGCAAGCTCAGTAAGCTTTGGAAATAGCAAGAAGGGAAAATCGTTGTCCCCAAAGAAGTATTTGACATATTTCCTGTCGTTGGGTACACCTATATGCCCAACAACTTGCAGCATGACACGTAATACCGAGGAATATGGACTTGTCATAAAGCCGAGACGTAGGGAATGTTAACCCCCAACTTACCCTAGCCATACGTGCAGCCTTTTCGAAGCTTGTCTTAGAACTAGCTATAGCAGTTTTCACATGGTCCAAGAAAGATATTTTGTCATTTAATATCACACCGAGGTTTCTCAAGGTTCTCTGGACTGGAACTGTGATTGTATTAAACTTAACTATCGGTTTTTGCGTCAGTTTCCCTTTAAGCATTAACCCACATGTTTTGTGGGGTGCAAATTGTAGTTTATTGTAGTCTTCCCATGAAGCAACTTGCTTTAAACAGTCAGTTGATAGTTGTTCGAGAATGCTTCTACTATTACCTTGAATAAGCACTATTGCATCATCAGCGTATGCTTGTATGTGCGTATTTTGAGAGAGAGGGAGGTCTAACAGATCATCGAATAAAATATTCCAAAGAATTGGTCCAAGAATCGATCCTTGAGGACAACCTCGTGTGATATTTCTTTGGATTAAAGAATTTCCGGTTGAAATGATTATCTCTCGTTTTAAAAAATAGCATACAATAATTTTAAATAGATCAGATGGAATCTTTCTCAGTTTCAGTTTAGTTAAAATCATTGGCCCCCATGCATTGTCAAATGCTCCTGATATGTCAAGGGAAATAGCCAAGATATATTTAAAAGACGAGGACGCTACCACACCAAGTAAATGATTGATAGCATCATCTACAGAGATCTTTGACCGAAATCCAAACTGATTTGACGATATTGATTTGTTTGAAGAAATGTGCATATAAAGACGAGTAAATATAACCTTTTCGAGAACTTTACCAAGGATTGGGAGTAAGGTTAAGGGACGGTAAGCTTTTGGGTCGGTTGGTGGTTTTTCACAGCGCTTAGGAATGATGATCAGAATACCAGACTTCCAGCAATCAGGAAAAATACCTTGTCTTAAGCAACTTTGGTATAGGTATGGGAACTGATGTTGTCCAATATCCCATGCTCTTTTGCACAATTCAGCATCAATCCTGTCGAAGCCTGGTCATTTAGTAACATTAAGATTTTTAAAGATCTGGTTCAACTCCTCTCTAGTAACTGGTGTCGAATCATCTGGTGGTGAGTAAATCAAATGCGTATTTCCGGATTCTAGCATGTTCTGTTGAGTTGGAATCTGGATCATCTGCAGGTATAAGGGAATCCAAGAAAGCTTTAGCAGTGCTTTCGCTGGTCATAGTAAACTTCCCTGAATTAAATATTCCACTTAAGACTCTTGAAGTAATTCTCTTGTTTGAGATTGATTGGTATACAGCACCCCAAGAATCGGTTAAACTTGCTCCTCGCACAAAACTTTTCCATTCCTCCTTTTTGGTGGAAATTATAGCATTTCTTAATCGAGAAGAGGCACACATGTAGGTTTTCTTAAAAGTATCTAGATATGGTGAGGGTAGTTTTCTTTTCATTCTTTGATATGCTCTACGAGCTCGGTTTTTACATCTTTTGAGTTCATCTAATGTGGTGTTCCACCAAGGATTCGAGGACGAATGCGTCGGTGTGGTTCTTCCTATCGCTATATCGGCACAGTCAATCACACTATGTGTCAACATTGAAACTACTTGATGAGGAGTTTCATCAAGTCTATTTGCTGATTCGTTCAACTGTGTTTGTAACAATGAGTTGAAAAATTTCCAGTTTCGCTTGAAATTTCTAAATCGCCTTGGGATGCATTCCATGTTTGATATGTCGATAGTAAAATATTCTAGACTAAAAATAATAAAATTGTGGTCGCTTCCAGTGACATCCTCTAGAACTTCCCATTTTTTGCAGTCAGGAAGTATTTTAGGGGACGCCAATTTTACGTCAATATAGCCAACACCAAGTGTAGAGTTAAAAGTTGGCGGTTGATGGCGGTCGTTTAAGATGGACAGATCAAATTGACTTACGAAGTCTTCGACGGCGGGGCCACATAATGCGTGTATTTGTGGTGTTATGATTCGTGGACTCCACATGGGTGACTCTGCATTGGCATCTTCTCCAATAATAATTTTTTCGTCGCCAAGAGTTCTCAGTACCTTGTCTAAGTGCGCCAGGTGAATATTTATTGGGTCTGAGTATTTAAAGTATGCGGATATTGCAAAAATCGAGTAACCATCTAGTTTTATTTCAGCAACAACACAGGTTGTTGTCGACAGATGCAAAACTAGCAAAACATGGATTTTCGGATTTAAAACGACGATTGATGCAAGCGTGTCACCTGATGGGCATTGTTTTTCTAAAACTAATGTGTTATTATCAAACCCTGAAGTGTGTTTATCTAATAAAAACGGTTTTTGTATCAGAAGAATATCGATCGAGTTTAGACAACTCTATTGGCCTTCGTTGTTGCAGAGTCTTTAACAGTATCATCAATGGGGAATATAACTAACGCTGGCTTTGATGAAAGCGCTGGAGCACCAGAGCGTGATATAGGGGGTGGGCAGTTTTTGGCAGCAGATCCAGCATAAGAGGTGCTCTTGATCAAGTTAACTTCGATAAAGTTCAATGCTTTACTAACCATTTCTTTATTTGAGTCTATTTGCTGCGCAAAGACTCTGGATAATGTTTCATTTTCGATCGATTCAGCAACAGTCACACTGGACAGGTCTCTTAACTCATCCATATATTTAGACATCTTGGCTTGTTGATCTTTCAGGTTCTTAGTTGTTAAAACAGCAAGTTCGTCCCTCATCGCATTTAGGATACTATTTGCCTGGTTCAAGCATTCGGTGCCGTTTAAAAATGTCTTTTTGTTGATGATGCCTGAAGGAGTTCTTTTAATCGATGGTTTTGGTGTAAAAGGTGAGTCTTCTCCTGTCGTAGAGTCATCGCGAGGAAGTCGTGGGGGGCGACGACGAGGTGAACGCCGTCTCACCTCAAGATCCGTCATCGAAATGACGAGGCTTCTTCGTGTAAATAGAGATTTAGATGCGGTCCGAAAAAATAAATAAAATAAAAGATAGAAAGTTGACAACCTGATAACCTTTAATTAAAATTACTAATTAGTTATAAATGAATACAATAGACGTTATTTTGATTATTTAATATTAACTAACAAAAAATGCGTCCGTTCACTTCAACTGTACGTGCAATAGGCAATAGTGCAAACTAAAATATTTGTAGATTTCAATGTTTTTTACACTGCAGTATATAAAAATAAAAATGACCGACGTTCGAAATCACAGACATTAAACGTATTAAACTACGTTTCGATACTGTTTACAATGGCACACATCGCATATAATAATTGCATTAGAATTCACCAAAAATCAAAAGTCATTGTCAACCATTGCGGGCGTATCTTTTATAAGATCACGCTGTGATCTTAAAAAGCTGCAGAAAAAATAAAGAAAGCACACTGTATCATAACTACATTATACTATTTTTTGTTTTGATTATTTCTGATTTTTTTTATTTGAATGCACATTATTGATATTATTTTTTATGTATATAGGATTTGGTTTATCAATAATTAAAAAATAAATTTTGACGTTGTGCAAAATTCACACTGAACCAAGTTTAATTAAACATAATTTAATTAAACTATTATAAGCTCACAAAAATAATTTCAAAGAATTATCAAATTGTATTGAGATTCTTTGACGCACCACTACAAACGATGAATAAGTAGATTAATAAGTACTAGCTGTAAGCCCGTTGACCTCAACGGGGGGGGGGGGATTTTTGTTGCATTTTTAAGTGGTCAGAAAATTACAAACCATTTATTGAATATGCCAGAAATTCTAAAAATAAAATGAATATATCTCGGGGCATATATCGACAGCCCTGCCCTGTAGTATTTAGCTAACAATCATTTTCCATAGTCGCAGAAATTTGATCGATTCTGACAGTTGTTTCAACTCATAATCCAGGGGCGATGGTTCGATTCACGGTCGCGACGCTTTTTTGTATGAGAATTCAAATTTTCAGCGATTTGATTTGTTTCGTCAAATAAACAGTGCATTGGAAAAATATGTCTTTAGTATGAATAAAATAATTGCATCAGCGGAGCTGCTGAGGAGAGGGAGAGGGAGGGGGAAGGGGCAGGGGAAATCGCGGACAATCATGCAATCATACGGATTATTTATCGAGTATTAATATACATACTAGCTGTAAGCCCGTTGACCTCAACGGAGGGATTTTTGTTGCATTTTTAAGTAGTCAGAAAAGTTACTGGCGTGAAAAATAAATTACTAACCTATTTATTGAATAATCCAGAAATTCTGATAGTAAAAGAAATATCTCGGGGCGTATATCGACAGCCCTGCCCTGCAGTATTTAAATTGTAAATTATTTATTTTTGGAATAATGTTCTAGTTTGCTAACAACTATTTTTCGTAATAGCAGAAATTTCGTAAGTTATTGAATTTTTGGAATAATGTTTAAGTTTGCTAACAATCATTTTTCCTAGAAGCAGAAATTTTGTAAATTATTTAATCTTTGGAATAATGTTTATGTTTGCTAACAACCATTTTTCTTAGAAGCAGAAATTTCGTAAATTATTTTATTTTTGGTATAATTTTTAAGTTTGCTAACAATTATTTTTCCTATTAGCAGAAATAGACCTCGTAAATTATTTAATTTTTGGAATAATGTTTAAGTTTGCTAACAACCATTTTTCATAGTAGCAAAAATAGTCCTTGTAAATTACTTAATTTTTGGAATAATGTTTAAGTTTGCTAACAATTATTTTTCCTATTAGCAGAAATAGACCTCGTAAATTATTTAATTTTTGGAATAATGTTTAAGTTTGCTAACAACCATTTTTCATAGTAGCAAAAATAGTCCTTGTAAATTACTTAATTTTTGGAATAATGTTTAAGTTTGCTAACAACCATTTTTCTTAGAAGCAGAAATTTCGTAAATTATTTTATTTTTGGTATAATTTTTAAGTTTGCTAACAATTATTTTTCCTATTAGCAGAAATAGACCTCGTAAATTATTGAATTTTTGGAATAATGTTTAAGTTTGCTAACAACCATTTTTCATAGTAGCAAAAATAGTCCTTGTAAATTACTTAATTTTTGGAATAATGTTTAAGTTTGCTAACAATTATTTTTCCTATTAGCAGAAATAGACCTCGTAAATTATTTAATTTTTGGAATAATGTTTAAGTTTGCTAACAACCATTTTTCATAGTAGCAAAAATAGTCCTTGTAAATTACTTAATTTTTGGAATAATGTTTAAGTTTGCTAACAATTATTTTTCCTATTAGCAGAAATAGACCTCGTAAATTATTTAATTTTTGGAATAATGTTTAAGTTTGCTAACAACCATTATTCTTAGAAGCAGAAATTTCGTAAATTATTTTATTTTTGGTATAATTTTTAAGTTTGCTAACAATTATTTTTCATAGTAGCAAAAATAGTCCTTGTAAATTACTTAATTTTTGGAATAATGTTTAAGTTTGCTAACAATTATTTTTCCTATTAGCAGAAATAGACCTCGTAAATTATTGAATTTTTGGAATAATGTTTAAGTTTGCTAACAACCATTTTTCATAGTAGCAGAAATAGACCTCGTAAATTATTTAATTTTTGGAATAATGTTTAAGTTTGCTAACAATTATTTTTCCTATTAGCAGAAATAGACCTCGTAAATTATTTAATTTTTGGAATAATGTTTAAGTTTGCTAACAACCATTTTTCATAGTAGCAAAAATAGTCCTTGTAAATTACTTAATTTTTGGAATAATGTTTAAGTTTGCTAACAATTATTTTTCCTATTAGCAGAAATAGACCTCGTAAATTATTTAATTTTTGGAATAATGTTTAAGTTTGCTAACAACCATTTTTCATAGTAGCAAAAATAGTCCTTGTAAATTACTTAATTTTTGGAATAATGTTTAAGTTTGCTAACAATTATTTTTCCTATTAGCAGAAATAGACCTCGTAAATTATTTAATTTTTGGAATAATGTTTAAGTTTGCTAACAACCATTTTTCATAGTAGCAAAAATAGTCCTTGTAAATTACTTAATTTTTGGAATAATGTTTAAGTTTGCTAACAATTATTTTTCCTATTAGCAGAAATAGACCTCGTAAATTATTGAATTTTTGGAATAATGTTTAAGTTTGCTAACAACCATTTTTCATAGTAGCAAAAATAGTCCTTGTAAATTACTTAATTTTTGGAATAATGTTTAAGTTTGCTAACAATTATTTTTCCTATTAGCAGAAATAGACCTCGTAAATTATTGAATTTTTGGAATAATGTTTAAGTTTGCTAACAACCATTTTTCATAGTAGCAAAAATAGTCCTTGTAAATTACTTAATTTTTGGAACAATGTTTAAGTTTGCTAACAACCATTTTTCTTAGAAGCAGAAATTTCGTAAATTATTTTATTTTTGGTATAATTTTTAAGTTTGCTAACAATTATTTTTCATAGTAGCAAAAATAGTCCTTGTAAATTACTTAATTTTTGGTATAATGTTTAAGTTTGCTAACAATTATTTTTCCTATTAGCAGAAATAGACCTCGTAAATTATTGAATTTTTGGAATAATGTTTAAGTTTGCTAACAACCATTTTTCATAGTAGCAAAAATAGACCTCGTAAATTATTTAATTTTTGGAATAATGTTTAAGTTTGCTAACAACCATTTTTCATAGTAGCAAAAATAGTCAACGAATAATTCAACTGTTTATGTATGCATGTGAAGTATGCGTATTTTGGAATTTTTAGAATAATTTAAATGTGTGCTTAATATATAATATTTAAATTAGATCGATTTTGACAGTTGTGTGTTTGCCCGAGCGGTAACGATCTCAACTCATAATCTACAGGCGATGGTTCGATCGACGGTCGTGGAGTTTTTTTGTATGAAATTTTTTCAGCGATTTGTTTCGTCAAATAATAAACAGTGTATTGGGAAAATATGTCTTTAGTATGAATAAAAATATTGCGTCAGCGGAGCTGGTGAGGAGGGAGGGGGTAGGAAGGGGCAGGGGGAGGGGAAAAACGCGGACAATCATTCAGACGGACGGACATTATCGAGTATTAATATATAGATTTTCTACATTAAATTACAATTTATATATTCATTATTCCACTGGTTGTATAACATGTAGGACACGTTTTATGAATCAAAAAACCTTCCACTAACAAACGAATTAAAAGCTATCAATTTATATTCGATATTAATTACTTTTTCTAAAATTATTGTTTCAAACATATGCGTAAGTTGTATTAATAAAAACACAATATTCCTTTGTACTTCATTCCACTTTATTAAATATGTCAGGACCGGTTTTTTAATAAAGTGAAATGAAATACAAAGGAATATTGTGTTTTTATTAATATAGTGCCTTTACACCAAGTATTGACAGTGAACACCCTAAACGTAAGTTGTAGATAAATCAAAGCTGATTTTGATGTTATTGATTGAGAACAAATTTGATACTGTCTTTCTTACTGTTTATTTTCATTGTACTCTGCAAAGATTTTCTATTTTTTTTTCTTTTACAGCTTTTCATGAGTATAATACAGTTTTTATTATACTCACTTAGAAAACCTGAAAGCTTATACTCGCATGAAGTCTGAATGGTCTTTGTTTAGACGAAACTCTAAACCAAAAGTCATATGTTTTATGTCTGAGGAGAGGAAAGTGACAGCGCCACTCAAAACAATGAAAAATAATACGATATCTTCATAGTGTACGTACGTTCGTATGAAAACTCAGCTGTCGGTCATTGAACCTGTCAAAATATCAAATTTCATCTTAAGAACCATCAATACGTTGTTTGTTCGTATTACTGAGATATGATAATGAATTGACGACTATCTTTACTTTGTTTTCTTAAAAATGTAAGAAATTCACATTCTTATCTGTCTCATACTGGTTTACTTATTACAAATTCAATTAAAAAATATATAAAATCAAAGAAAATTGGTGTAGTTTATAATTATATATATTTTGAATTATTCAACGCTTACTTTTTGGAAGTTTTTTTATAATACAAAAGAAAGGAAAAAAAACCCAACATGCCAAGTTAGTAATTAATTTTAGTTTATTCGTAAATAGCCTCACAATAGTTTGTCTCTAAACATTTTTCAACTGGTAAATACCGTGTCACAATTTGTTACACAACCCGTAAAACGACCAATTTATTATGTTATATCGGTGTAACTTATTGTATTGTAACAAATATAATTGCTTGAACGGTTTGGCAAAACTTTTTAGAAAATACATTATGTCATACAATTCGAATGATATAATGTTAATTTACTCAAATTCTCATTTATTCAAATTTACGATTAAAAAGTCCAGTGCCCATGGTTTAAAATTAAAAAAATAGTATCTCTTTTTAGATGTTTTAAAGGTTTTTTGTTTTCAAATTTATATTTGAAAAACACCTTAATATACATTTAATGTAGAAAAAATGATTTTATCAATACTAATTATTGTTTTTTATTCGTTTCAGGTATGCATCCCATCAACCATTGTTTCGACCATATTTTCCAGAAGCGGTAAGGATACGACGTTGCTAGTGGAATGAGAATAGTCATCATTAGTGCATTATATTTTCCTTATCTTAGCTTGACTGGTCTTTGACTTTACGAGTATAAATAATAATAATGTATTCAATATATAGATTTGTTTGAAATCATCAATGTTTGTGATGTATCACAGACCGTCCCATATATAGATTTTTTTGTTGTTGATTTTTTACAAATAATTTACAGCCTTAGTAGTTTACAGTAGAATAAATATTTATGCAAGCAACCTTGATACAAAGCTTTCTCATTCATTATTAAAAAATAAAATCTTTTGGTATACATAATGTAATACATAACGTAAAACTTCCGACACAAAAAGAAAAAAGAACTGTGTAAAAATTGAACATATTATTTCAAAATGATTACTGATAAAAAAAAACCTGACGTTTCAAAACCTGAAACTGTGAAAAGGATCACAACTTCAGTTTTGTGAATTTTAGTCACTTGATTGTTTTGAATTTCGTTTTTCTCTCTACTTCTACTTCTCACTACTTCTACTTTTCAAACGTTATTGAGTAAGTAATCACTGTATAAGTACTAACTTTTTTCTTTAATCTATCTAATATATAAAAATGAATTTTTATTTGTTCGTACTCTATGGGCTGCTAAGCCGCTAATCTGATTGCAATGAAACTTCAACAAAATTTTTGCTTGCACTTCCGGGAAGGTTATAGGCATATTAAAGTTAACTAACAGTAGGTGGTGTATGTGTCGTACCATAGATAATCGGCAGCAAACGTTAAACGTCAAACAGACAAAAAAAGACATGCACTTTAATAAACACAATTAAAACACAAACACTTCCTTTCTTCGAGTGGCATTGCAGCGCTTGCCGGGTACCGGCTAGTTTTTATAAAACTAGGTTTTATCTGCAAGTGGCCAATAATTGAAGATGACCAATACCATACAAACCTTTGTAGGGAGGTTTTACCCTACAAAGGAATACTGTGTTTTTATTAACCTAATCTCTATGTTCCTCCAGCGCCTTGGCGCCCAGGGTGATTACATTTTTCACAGGTACGGCTACGGCTTTGATTAAGCCTACATGTTTGGCGTAATATCATACAATCTTATCTAATCATGAGAATGTGATTATAAATATTGAAAATCTATGTATAATATATATACAAGCTTAAGATTTACTTGCTAGAAAGTGAAACGGTTAAAGTGCATAATTATTTTGTGAATTCTGCGGCGGCGACTACAATTTTATTTGCGAACAGATAAAAAACTTTTCCACAATAATTTTTATCTTATCTACTTTTTCTTCAGTACCTCTCAAAGTGTTTTATAACCAGGGCTACGGAGTCGTGTAAAAAAACGACACCGGCTCCAAATATTTTGTTCAATCATTTAATTTTTTGCGATTCAAAATAAAACGTTAGCATAGGTTAAAAAATGTGCTGTTCAATATAAACCTCTATCATTGGGCAAAGTGGACATCAGTATGGACATATTTGTAATTTGTGAATATTTGTGATTATTTTATCGGCTATTAATATGAAGATTTTCATTTCAATACACACACATGGGCGATTGTTCCAGTAGTCAACCAGTTAAGGGAAAAGTGTTTTTTCTAAAGATATATTGAATTGATGAATAATGAATATATGTTTTTCTCACTGGTATTTTATAAAAAAAACGTACCAAATAATTTTATCAAGTGAAAATAAAAACGTTCCACACATAAAATAAGAACAGTTTTTCAAAAAATAGCAAAAAATCCAGTTCAAAAATCAAAAATCAGTAATTTTTAGAAGTCAGTTTAGTGCATTTGTTGGTAGTTAACCACTTGAAGATGTATTAATGTACATCTTCAAGATAGAAGACATATATTTAAATAGTTCTGTTTTTTTCAGTGTCAACACTATTATTCATGTTTAAGCTAAAAAGCTGACTACTGGATATGGCAACCAAAAATAATTATTTCATAATTTATTTAACCTAATACAAAAACGGTGGCAAATACTATGTTTAACATGGAGGAGAGAGTGGAATGGATAAATACGTCTTTGGTTTCTTCCTAATTAACTTTCTGAATCGTTCAAATATAAATTCATCTAATAAATTCAGACCCTAAAACTTTCTGGAACTATGTTTGACAAATACGTGACTCTTTTGCTCAGCTTTCATCCATGTCTCTCGATGGTAGTGTATTGAATGGTCACCTGGCTATTGCAGAGGGGTTTGCTATGCATTTTAAATCAGTTTATACTAAAATTCCACCAAAATACATGACTTCCCAATCGGAGTCTGTATATTCTTCTTGGCCTACTCTTGATGTAAATAATCTTGATGAGTCCGATATGCGGTATGCTTTCTCTCGTCTTTACCCAAAAACTTCAGTGGGTTCTGATGGTATGCTGCAAATCTATTTTAAGTGCAACTATATTGTATCTGTTCAATTTAAGTTAAAGTACATTATCATTACCAAAATGTTGGAGCTTGACTCTCAAAAGACCAGTCCATAAAAAAGGTCCTCTTTCTGAGATCACAAATTTTCGGCCTGTAGCAATTTTATCAGCACCAGCTAAACTCTTTGAGTCTATTTTACAAAGGTGTATTTATATGCATGTTGACTGTCAATTAACTGATTCTCAACATGGCTTTAGATCAGCACGTTCAATTACGACCAATCTAATGGTGTATACTGATTATATCTCGCAATCTTTGGATTCTCACTGTCAGGTTGATGCTACTTATACGGATATTTATAAAGCATTTGACCGTGTAGACCATGATATTCTCTTGGATAAATTGAGTGATGTAGGAAGCTCAAACAAGAGGATTAGTTTTTTTGTTTCCTATTTGTCAAATCGACACCAATATGTTGATTACGCTGGGTGCGTATCAAACGTCTTTCCAACATATTCCGGCGTACCTCAAGGATCAAATCCCAATTTTATTTATTATTTTTATAAATGATATTATAGAATGTATACGAGGGATAAAGTATCTGCTCTTTACTGACGATTTAAAACTGTTTTCACGTTTCAGTAATGGGTCTGACTGTACTATTCTGCAACAGAATATGAATGCTATTTTGAATTGGTCTATAAAAAACAAACTCGACTTCAACATTTCGAAATGTTTTTGCATTTCCTTCTCTCGCTCAAGATTTCCCATCTTATATAACTATGTGATATCTAATGATGCTTTAAAGCGTTTGTCTGAAGTTGTTGATCTTGGTATAAGGTTTGACTCTTCTTTCACTTTTCATCCACATATAACTTCTATTGCACTGTGTGCAAGCAAACTTCTTGGGTTTATTTTTAGACAAAGCAAACCATTTGTCTAACTAAATTAAAAACCCAACTGTGTTTCGCATGCTTTATGTGTCTTTGGTCTTAAGTAAGCTTGTATATGGATCCATCATTTGAAGTCCATATGAAAGTTCATACAAGCTGCAATTGGAGAGAGTCCATAAGAAATTTCTAAGATATTATTATTTCAAAAAATTTAAATTCTTTCCCTTTGATAATTCTTTAAAGGAATACTACCCTACCAAATTTCTTTTAGGAATGTTATTATTTCACTCTCTTGATGCTCGAAGATCGTTTTCAAGCATACAGTATTTTTCTCTTCTCCTTCGGGGCCGAGTTAATAATCCTGAAATTCTCATGACTATTAATTTACATGCTCCCAATTTATTCTTATGTGGACGAAACTATGAGCAAAAACTTTTATTTTTAAAAACTTATACCTCACGTCGGAGGTATGAGTCACCAGTTCCTAGGGCCGTTCGAGTGATCAACTCATTGCCTAAAGAAGTGGACATTTTTAGAAATAGTATTTGTGAACTGTTTGTTAAATTTTACTATTTTATTTCTTGATTTGTTGTGTTAATTTTTGATGTATTATGTATTATGTAGTTTTATTTTACATTTTGTGTCTTTATATTTGTCAAATACATGGCGAATTGGCGTCAGCTGTTATGTCATGTAATATAATTTTAATTTTAAACAATAAATAAATAAATAAAATAATGAGTAATTTCCATAAAGAGTAAAACAGATTGTGAAAGAAATGCTCCCTTAACGAGCAACATTTCGCATAACAAGTGACGCATAGTTTTGGAAAGATCACTTTCACATCGTTGCTTGCCTCAAGATGAATGACAAAGCGTGGGAAGGGGTTACCAAGAGGACTCTCACTTCTGCTTGGAAGAAGATCTGGCCAGAGAGCGTGGTCGAATGTGATTTTGAGGGGTTTGAAATAGTACCTGTGGAGTTTACAGTCAGTCTGACCACCGAAGATCTTATGGAGTTGCATTGTTTTTCACAGAAAGAAGTTATGTAAGAGAGTTTGTTAGTGGACGAAGAGGAAGTAGCAAAACAATAATCTTCTGGCGCAATAAGAGAAATGCTGAAAGCATGGAAAACTGTTGCATCGTACATTGAAAAGGATTACCCTAATAAGGAGGTCAATATGCGTTTTACAAATTTATTCAATGACAATATTTTGAAGCGTCGGTAAAAACAAATGTCTAGACAGTTTTCTAGTAAAAAATAATTAATTATTTGTCCTAAATAATAAACTAGTCAATTTTTTTTTATTGTTTTTTGTAAATCGAAATCGCATTCCAGGTTGTTAAGCTCCTTAACAATTTATGAGTATGTAATTTTATTTGAACAAACATTAAAAATATAAAAATTGATATTTTTTTGACATGGAATGTATTATTTTATTTCACATTGTTTTATATGGAAAAAATTGTTTCGTTTAACGAGTGTTTCACATAACAAGTAAGATTCTGGAAGGAATTAATCTCGTGATGAGAGGTTCCACTGTATTTTACTTGTTTTGTTCGCAATCGTTTTTATGGAAGAGTAATTTAATTGGATAGCATTGGAACCAGGGGCGTATATTCAGGGTGTGCAAGGCGTGCGCCGCTCGCCCGTAGAGACTATATCATTAAGAGATATATGAATTTAAAATGCAATTGCAAGCGGTAGTGAATCGTATATGTATTCGCTCAAGGCGTTCAATACGATTGCCGCTCGACTAGTGATCCCATACAGTAGCATACAGTTGACCCGTCTGCGCAGGCGTCGCTTCAAAGTCATGTTTTGTTTGAATTTTCAAGGACCCAGGACGATCTCCTTCATTCTAGCTCGCACGTGCTGTACTGGTTGCAAACTCATAGCGTTGTTAGGCGCGCACTAACTCCCAATTAGAAACTATCGAAGTACACAAGGCCAGACTGTGTAGCCTAAATTTAATTTATGTAGAACAAAAGGATGGTCGATGAATTAAAACAGAAAGGCACCTTTTACGATAGTGTAATAGAAAAATTCATGTCACATAAGCGAAGAAATAAACACAAGAAGAATTGTACAAATAAATAAAAATAAAATTCATGTTAAAAAAATCGTCTTTTTTGAAAAAAATATGTCATTTACACTTTACAGCACACCCTACATCAACACCCACCGTACGCCACTGATTGGAACACATTCGACAATTAATATGATACATTCTGTAATTGGGAAGTTTTTATAATGGAGATTTTTTAGTGTTCAAAATTGCTTAATTGTATTGATATCTGATAATAAACATGATCTCCAAATTATATTGTGCCTGGGGCCTCACAAGTACTCAGTTTGCCACTGAGTATACTTATATCTATTTCTCAATTCAATTTCAAGCTTATCATTAAAAGATTACCATATGATAAAAATGTATTTTTCGCATATATAATTAATAGATATGTATTATAAAAAGTCATTGGTGAATGTGGTGAAGTTCTTTATTCTTTAGAAAAGATTGTCGAAGTTTATGTGATCAGATCAGCAGAGCAGAAGTTAAATAAGAAAAGTGCTAAGATTGGGTGAATATTTTTTTGTCATTTTCTGTTTCTTATTCAGTGTCTCAATTTTTAAAAAATATTTTGAGAACTGATTGTTATTTAGTCTCACATGCTCTTTTTTCATAGTTTTGGTAAAAATGACTTGTAGAAAGCTTATCATTTTCCTTAGACCCTACTATTACCTATTAAGATTTTAAGCATACAACATTTATGTAGTATATATTATTATTCATTGTATAAACATTTATTTTCAGTGTATTCAGTCATTTTTTTTAATATGCAAGATGCTTTGAATACCATTCAAGACGAATGAGATCGGCGAAGAATTCTTTTTCGATTTGTCAAAAAGATTACAATATATTAAAAGAAGCTTATTTCTATGATGTGAAGAAAGAGTTACCACTAAATTAAATGTACCGTTCAATTTTGCTTTGATACAAAGAGAAATAATAATATCATGTAATTTGTGAAACTCTGCATGTATTACAATTTTTGACTTATGTAAATCTGAATCATTACAATATTTTCATTCAATTGCTTTATAAATGATATTTCCGAAACATACCATCGTTAAAATGGTAAACTTGTGTAGGTGAATTTGCAAAAAAATCTTTACGGGTTCGGTAGTTATATCCAAATCTTTACAATATATTTATGCTCTCCATTATTATCCAGGTCCACGTCTTCAATATAAAAACCAAGACAATTTTACTCTAGAAACTTGATCTTTGCGTCGGTCAAAGTGACAATTTTTTTTTCTGGCCAGTGTATTTTGTAAAAATAATAATGTTAAAATCCATTTAAAACACACATAATCTTGTTTCATGTAGTGAAAAACTGATTTATTTTTTCTATGTTTACGTATTAAGCAGCTGTTTTCCTGTAGTATGTATTTTACTCATAACTGAGTATGTATCCTTGTATTCTGATGAAAATACCTGGGAATTTTGTAATGTCGAAAAGAACCGTAAATTAGCCCGGAAGATTGAAAAAAAACGCAAAACATTAAAAGTAACATGCTTAAATAATATTCGTCGTCGTTTTTTCAACATATTGAAGTCTATGTGCACTAATTATTAATATGTGCGCTTTGCCGAGTGTCATAGCAACAGGAACATTACATATTTTGTTTCGGATTCAAGTTTACACCTAACTGATCTAACTCACTCAACTGATCACTGATCTAACTCATAGGTTTTTCTTAACGTTCATATAAGCTTTCCAATTTTCCCAAGAAGCTTATACCCACCCAATTTTCCCAGTTTTTCTCGCAATAGTACCTGAGAATTTTCTAGTCTCTGCTAATCCAAGCTCATTCTTGAATCGGCGCCCAAAGTCAAATCAATTTTAATTCATATTTTTCCAAAATAGTATGTAGTAGGGATTCTGTGTCGAGACGTCCCGGGACTTTTAAGGTTTTTTGCTGTCTTAAGTCCCGGGACTTTGTTGTTAAATGTCCCGGGACTTAAGACAGCCAAATTGTACATTTTAATTTTGAAAAAACCATTCTAACAAAATAAAATTGGATGCAAGCAATCGCTAATGTGACCTAAAAAGTTAATTTTGACTTAAAATAAATTTACATTGGTGTCTATCCTCGAGATCAGTTTTGAAAAAATATGTATTATATTCAGGCTAAGGATTAAGGGCGGGGTTTTAACAAAATTAAGTATGGATATATAAAAGGGATCTTACAAAAGAAACAGCTGTTTGGATTTATAATTGTAGAAGTTTCAAATAACATCCATTTATATATTGTTATACGAAACAACCATTTTTGATGGGTACATGCAGAAATACAAAAAAAAACTTAGACACGTGTTCGCTTTACTACTTAGCATGGAGTAATCGCACAGAATTCCATGAAATAAAGAAACCCATAGTTATTTCTAGAAAATGATGTTATAAATCAAGGCAGAGCTTATAAATGTTTTATTACCAACGGTTCTGCTGGGACTAATTGATTTTCGAAAAGAATACACCAAAGATTTTGACAAATGCTCCAAAACAATATATTTGAACGACGGAGATAATTTACTACAACGTCTTTTCTCCGTGGAAAAAGATATCGAGGTATCTGAAGAAAATATCGATGATGAGATAAATATTGCAGAACTGTCACTGGAAGAAGAATGAAATAGACATATTACAAAAAACAAAAAATTTCTCCATTAAAAACGAAAAAACTAAACGAATTTAAGATTTTAAAATCAACTAAAGAACGGACACAAAGATTTTTTTTTATATAAAGCTTTGCTAAACATTAAACAAACATCGACTGAAAGTGTTGAGTTTTTTTAACAGCAACAACGTTTATTAAAAAAATAAAAAATCGGCTGTCTGATTCGTCATTAAATTCATTATTATTTTTAAAAGCATATTTTGATAAGCAAAAATAAAATATTAACTTTTGTGTAAATAATGCATACTATGTATGATTTGAGGTTGTGATTTTATTATTGTACTAGCTGGCCCGACGAACTTCGTACCGCCTCAGAATCTATAAATGTTGTGTTAATTTATTGGATGAATTAAATTCAGTTTGAATGAATACTCAAAATGAATTAAGTTTAATAAATGTTCAAAATTCAAAATGAAAAGTATTTAAATTACATTGAAATGATGTAATTCACGTGGCACAGTCGATAAATTTAAAGCAATGGTTCCCAAACTTATTTCCCCCGTGGACCCCTAAGCTCAGTATTTTATCCTTCGTGGACCCCCTCCCCCAGGGTGCATAATAGTGAAGTTTTATATTTTTTTAAAAAAAAAATATGAGCACACTGTCATAGGGTTTTTTGTATAGTGGACAATTGTAAAAAAAAAATGTGATTTTTTATTCTTATCATTAGTGAATATTTTGTAATGAAAATAAACAAATCAAATTCTTAGATAAAATAATAAAATATGTTAATGAGAGGGATGAACCTGATGCTCAGATATCAATTGGTCAATATTTGGGTTCAAATTCGTAAGGTACAGTCGTAAATCTCCACATTCAGTGATTTGCAACCGATTTATTTTTTTCGTAAGAAAATTAGTTTCGATTAGAAAATTTCATCAATACGCCTTTGAACTGTGTTATTACTCAAAGGAATTCTTTTGAGTGTATCATGTGCAGGCATATGTAAAACATTTTTTAAAACCTCTTCAATAGCTGGTAAAATCAGCTGTTCCCCGATAGTATGGGGCTTTCCTGATTTTGCTATAAAACGTGAGATATTGTAAGATGCCCGCAAACCATCATCGTCTCTTTTTAACGTTGTAGCGAACATATTATTCAACGTGGTTCTCTTCAGATTATGTTTCAGTGTTTCAAAGTATATCAAATTTTTACTTTTTGATTCCGGTCCGTGGACCCCCATTTACATCTCGTGGACCCCCATTTTTTTATATTCCTGTCAGGGACCCCCTGGCAGTCCTCACGGACCCCCGGGGGTCCGTACGGACCACTTTGGGAACCTATGATTTAAAGGAATGCAGTAGATCAACGATTTGATTTTGAATTGTGAAGTTTAAATGATCCACATCTTTTTTCTTAGCCCCAAGAATTGCTCGTTCACTCGACCAATTGTGATTTTTGTGATTAGATGTTTGGGAACATTTTGTTGATGAAGCCGTCCTTCGTTGAGACGAAATTGCAAAAATTCGGCGGAATCGAAATCAATCCGTTCGATTCGTCAACAGGAACACGGCCGTTACCGACGATAGTCAGCAATTGCTTGGAGAAATCTTCGGCAGATGGATCGTTTAAAAATGCAACTCGCATGTTTATCGTTAGCTGAAGTTTCTTCACATAGCGCCACAGAGTCGATGTTTTGAGGCAAGCGTTTATTTCATCGGCAGCGGTCGATCTTGGAATGACTGGTAGTGTTTGGCGGAAATCGCCAGATATTTAAATCATTGCGCCTTCAAAACATCTTAAGTCATTGCACAGATATTCGATTGAGTGCTTCCAATGCGCGTCTGTGCGTCATTGTGCATAAATCCCAGGTGATGATTTTACTTGCTACCAAAACTTTGGTCATTGCTGAGTGTTTCGCAATCTTGCATGTCAGTTTTTCAGTCGTTTAAAGGTTTAACGGATATTTCAGCACTGAATGAGCCGTTCGCCATCCTTCTATCAACGTGGCCGCTATTCCAGAAGACGAAACTGCTACAGCAATTTCGGATCTCGCACGAACAGTCGCCATAATCAATGACATGAGGAATATCTTCCCAGTCCCACGATGTGGCGTTGGCATTCCTAACTTGACTAACAAAATGCCTCACATGAGGTAACACATGTCTTCGATCTAAATCAAAGCCTGGTTATTTCTCTTCATTCACCTCGAGATCGAGATCCCCGAACTGACACGAATTCGATGTAAAATGTCTTCCGACATGTCATCCTTGTACAGTTCACATGGATTCGATGCATTGGCGGATCCAAGGGGGGGGGGCATGGGGGCCATGGCCCCCTCCTTGGGAGAATTTATTTTCCATTTTTATAATTTATTAAAACTTTATTTTGAAATGGGCTCTTTAATTGTTTAGTTTACTATGTTTTATAGAATACATACTTACTTAATTATATATTGACTATTTTTATATACACCCAATCTTTTTTTACGCGATACATTGGAGGAAGGTGGCGCGTAAAAAAACCTCACTTTCATATGATTTGATAAATCGGTTCCAAAAATCAAAATATCGCGTAAAAAAGTATCAAAAATGTATGAAAAAAAAATTGTTCCTCTAATAAGCGCAAAAAATATTTTTTTACGGTGCCGTCCAAAAAAATCGCGTAATTTCAAAATCGCATAAAAAAAGGCTTTCATCTATTTTTTAATGTATTATTTATGTATCATGCTTATTTTCAAATTGAATGGCCCCCTCCTGGGACAATTTCTGGATCCGCCACTGATTCGATGTGAAGCATGTCAAAATAATGATAGAAAATAATGTGCGTATCTGACTTGGAGATTCAGAAACAATTTCTTCAGCGATTGTCATGTCCCAATAAGTATCATTTTCAAGCAAATTGAGCTGTTGACATGCAAGTAGAAAGAAGCATTCGTCATTTTTCGGATGAACTGTGTAAATGCGACCAAGAGCATCAATAGTCATTCGGGTGATCAGGAACCGCATCGCTTTGCTTTTGACGTTAAAATTTCTTCGATATAGCGTTCCAAGTGTAATAAAGTGTCATCTCAGAGCAAAGCAACGTTCGTGCAAAATATTGTTGTCAAAAATTTATCATACCTAATTATAAACATAACCTTATTTCAATATTATCCGATTTTCTTTCGTTTTCATTTCATATCATCGATTTCTTTTATTCTAATCCATATTCTAAATTTAAAATTATTTATAAGCCAATCGTATGCAAAAGAAGCAAAAACAAACAAATATAGAAAACAGTGCCATCTAGTGTCATCTACCTGAACCCAGCATAAAACAACATGTCATTATTTGAAGCTTGTTCCTAATTTGAAAATCTTTTTCTGTATGAAGATATTAATTTTCTTTATAATTTCTTTTCCGTGATATTTTTCCGATGTTTTAATGCTTATTCTGCTATTCTAGTCAAACACAAATTTAATAAATCAAAGATCATTGAAATTCATGCAGTAATTCTCGAGATATACGTGGTGTAAATAACCCGACTTTGTTTTATATATATAGATTAATTTTATAGTTTCATTATTAATAAATAAATGTCTTCAAAAGATGTATTTTTGTTAATTAACGCATACTTTCATCGCCTTTTTAAAGTACTTAACTGCGTAAAAAACGCTCAAAAAAATAGTTTAATTGAAACAAAATATTAAAAAACTTTTGGGAGAAAGATATCTCCATTTATGTTATTAGAAGTTTGTTTAAATCAATTCGTAATCGTATAAAAAATATTACTGTAGCAAAAACAAATTAAGAAAATATTATAATTAAATGTTCATACCTGATGTTGTTTTATTTACAAATGTTTTTCACTATTGTACAAAGTTACCAATGTCTCAATAGGACAAAAAGGTATAAAAGCTGTATTGTAATTTGTGAAGTAACCGGTCATAATTTTACCCAATTCATTGTTATTTTTCAATACATGTACCGTTATCATCCCTTTTTAGTACATACATACAAATATTTAATTTAAATTAATTTATAATTTTATTGAAGGGGAAATAAAAGTCCCAAGTCCCGGGAAGTCCCGGGACTTTGACTTTATCACGTCTCGGGTCCCGGGACTTTGAAAAACCCGAGACTTCAGAATCCCTAGTATGTAGAAATAATTTTGACCAAAGTTATTCTTCACGGTATATAAAAAAGCATGGCATGGCATATTTTTCAATTATAACTTTGATTATACATATTACATTAATATTTATACAAGTACTGGAATTTTTAATAACAATAAAAAGAAACATAATCTACACAAATTTAATTTTATATAATTTAAAGCAAACTGCAACAATCATTTTGTTTTGAGCCTCTTTGAATGGATAATTTTTCAACTAGTGTTTGTTCCCAATACGAAGTTCATGTACACGTACTAGAGATTCTGTGTCGAGGAAACCTGAAAAATAATTTAAAAGAAGTAAATCTACGCTTTTTGCTAGTTTCGGTTCATACGCCATTTACATCAAACAGCACGAGACTCGAGGCTTGCTAAATTTATAACAAAATGTTTGGAAATGAGATTTAAGCAAATAAAGTTTGAGATTTTTTTACTTTGAGGAACATTAATTTAGAAGAATATTTCTGAATCAGAAAAAATAAAAAAAGTTCAAAGTTTTCAAAATCTTCATTATATAATATTTAAACACAATATATGACCGTTGTACTATGTGGCTCTGCTGGCAGTGGCGTAGTGAGGGTACGTGCCGCCGGTTCCCCAATTTGCCCCACTTTTAACCCTTCGGTTGCCAAAAACCGATAAATCGGCTCTAGCTACTCTGGCGAGAAATGTAAAAGTTTGAAAATATATAGAGAATTTGGCAATTGGTGCAAAAAGAATAATGTAGTTATTAACAATAGAAACGAAAAAAACTGGATTTCTTCAGTATGTTTTAACATTTGGAAATAATTCCCATTGGTCGTCATTAATAATTATTTTTGGTAGTTGTCATTCTTCGTTCTTCGTCTTCTGTATTATTTTTTTCTCTTTTTAGTTTGACAAAGCCGTCTCTTGTTTTACTTTTTTATAATAATACATTTAAAAATCTAGCTATCATTTCCGTCACTATGCCAAATAACGCATTATTTCAGAACTTGGACAGTACATAGTACATATGTACATAGAAATTTCGTAACAATTACCTTGTATTTGACAAGAAAAATATATTGTCAGCCATTGTAATGGTGATAAAAAAAATACGAATTGATTTCTGTCGCATAATCGTAACCCGAAAAATCTCATGAACCAAAGTTTTAAAAATATTCCATTTTATTCCCCAATTGTTAATGTCTTTATTTTTTGGTTATCTCTATCAGAGGAATCATAAGTTATTTATTTCGATCGGCAACAATGAGGCTACTTTAATAGACGGCATAATATTACAAGGTTTAATGTATGATTTACTTAAAAAAACTTTTCAAACTTTTAAAGCAAAGCCAGCATAGTATGTACGTATTTTTTATTATATTATTTCAATAAATTGTTTTAACATTTGCTTATTAACCGATGAATTTCATATAAGCCACTCGCAGTTTTTTTACAGTATTTTAATAAAATAATTAGAACTTCTACAAAACGATTATTTGTTATGAAATATTAAATAATATGTGTGTATGCACTGTTTACAATGTTTTCTTGCGTTGAGAATCAAATTAAAACAAACAATCCGATTTCCGTAATAATCAGTGGCGGTTATAGGTACTGGGCTAGGTGGGCTAAGCCCGACCTACATTTTTCACCCAAAACTTTAGATGGCTGAATAAAAATGAACAGCATTTCGGCCGCTGAGCAAGATAAATACATTTATAAGCGTAACTAACCTTTCCCAAATTAATACAATATATTTGTTTTGATTTTCCTCTGTCAATATAAGACAATGCTTTGTCTACCTTCAATAATACTCTCGATTGTGTTTTGTATTACAATTTTAAGCCGAGCCGACATAAACAAAAGCAATAACCCTATATATACTTCATAGAGAACAGGCAACGTGACGTCAGTCTGTCAACACTTACGTATTAATATTAATATCAAAGACTTGGGGGCTAAATCTTTTAAAGCCCGAGTTCTTTCTTTACACTGGGGCGAAATCAAGCACGATTAGATTTTTTTTTGTATTTGTATTTACGGGAATGTCATTTAAACCAATGGTTCCCAAACTTATTTCCCCCGTGGACCCCTAAGCCCAGTATTTTATCCTTCGTGGACCCCCTCCCCCAGGATGCATAATAGTGAATTTTTCTAAGTTTTTAAAATACAAATATGAGCACACTGTGATAGGGTTTTTTTGTATAGTGGACAATTGTAAAAAAAATATGTTAATTTTTTATTCTTATCATTAATGAATTTTTTTAAATGAAAATGAAAAAATCAAAACATTATCAAATTCTTACATAAAATAATAAAATCTGTTAATGAGAGGGATGAACCTGATGCTCCGATATCAATTGGTCAATATTTGGGTTCAAATTCGTGAGGTACAGTCGTAAATCTCCACGTTCAGTGATTTGCAACCGATTTCTTTTTTTCGTAAGAAAATTAGTTTCGATTAGAAAATTTCATCAATACGCCTTTGAACTGTGTTATTTTTCAAAGGAATTCTTTTGAGTGTATCATGTGCAGGCATATGTAAAACATTTTTTAAAACCTCTTCAATAGCTGGTAAAATCAGCTGTTCCCCGATAGTATGGGGCTTTCCTGATTTTGCTATGAGACGTGAGATATTGTAAGATGCCCGCAAACCATCATCGTCTCTTTTTAACGTTGTAGCGAACATATTATTCAACGTGGTTCTCTTCAGATTATGTTTCAGTGTTTCAAAGTATATCAAATTTTTACTTTTTGATTCCGGTCCGTGGACCCCCATTTACATCTCTTGGACCCCATTTTTTTTATTCCTGTCAGGGACCCCCTGGCAGTCCTCACGGACCACTTTGGGAACCTATGATCTAAACTCACACAACTGTGATTCAAAGTATCAGGTTACTGTCATACGTTCGAATCAGCCCATGCTCCATACATTCAACAACAAATACCAATATCGTTGTATTGTGTGAAAGTGACAGGTATTGTCTCTCAGTGACAGCCATGGATTAATATGTGACAGAGGCGAATTTAAGGGTCCAGTATTATTATTTTATTATTTCTTACTTACATTAGCATTGATTTTATTATTTGATAATTTATGCTTTGCAGTAGTATCGTAATATTTGTTAATTTGTTTGTAGATTAATGTATAAGGTGAAGTGGAAACATACACAATTTCGTAAATAGTATACAATGCTAAACTTTCCTCTAGCCCACCCAAGATTTTAGTTCAGGAATCGCCACTGGTAATAATGTAATAAACATCTTCCTGAGAAGATCATCAATACACTAAAATATTTTATTTTATAAGTACCTACCTACTGACACTCCCTTTTTTCCGAGAGTAAAGTGGTAGGAAAATTAACTTTCCTGTAGGTTCACCTAAGATGGGATAGAGGAGAAAGGTGAGTCAAATGTTGCAAAGATCAAAATCCGTTATACAAAAGGGCAAGGTTTATTAAAAACAACACGATAACAAGGACATACAGGTTGTTGCTTCGGATGTCAACATATTCCACGTAGACGTGGGTGAGTTCCGACGAATATTATTTTTTTTGTATTAAAGTAGAGTTCGTCGGAGTTAACTCAGTTGACTTCCTTGCCATTATTTTTTCTACTGATTTTAATATTAAATTGTACTATTTTTTCTCCATGGTAAAAGTTTTAAATTTATAATTTGTCAACCTTGTGCAATGTTAATTAAATAAATAAATAAATTTAAAAAAAATCACTTACACATTTATAAATTTAGTGTCTGCAAAGCAAAACAACCAACAAAATTCTTAACAGTCGGATCCGTTATCTCGCACGATATATCCAATTGAATTTATTTCACCACCGCGTGTGTCCTCGTAAGATAAATCGATTATTAACAGTTAAATTATTTACACTTATGACTTAACTCTTAAACGTCTAACAAGATGAATAGCTGCTGCCCACGTGGTCTAGCATGTCTTTAAATTAATGAATTTACCTCCACGTCTCACTTGTCGATCTCAAGACCCTTCAGACTCCACTGGTCCGGCACAGATTTAACCCTCCCGGGGAAACAAAACAAATGTTAAATTCTTACTACCTAACATGGAAAACAAAATAATTGTTCTCACTGCTAACTTCCTAAATTACTTACTCCCTAAATGAATCACAAAGATTCCCGGATTTACATGAGATCGTCGAGCTCGATAAACAAAAAAAAAACAGCTACCCAAATACGTATTAGCTCCCCGTCGGGACGAACAATAACCAGAAACAATACGAGTAGAAACCCGCGATGATGAAAAAAGTATAAGCTTACAGTCTAGGCAGAATAGAAAAATAAAGAAAAGATAAAAATCGCGAAACCGTTATTAAAGCACAAATAAGATCATTAATGACAACGACAATTTCCTTACTGCCCTTCACACGATTTTACTACACCCACTTAGTATTTGATTTAATGGAATTATTTGCTTTTATTTAACTTAGAATACCCGACAAGTTTCTGAAGAGGTAGCTTTATAATGATAGGTCGTTAGTCGACCTGAGCGATACTTTAATAATTAGTGTGATACACAGTAGTATTTACATTGATGGATGGTTATTCCCAAACGCATGATGTTACAGTTAATAATTTCTTTACAAATGATTTTAATAGATAAACGAGTTTAACAAATAAATGATTTTAACAAATAAGTTTTTGCAAATGATTTCACAACAACGACTTACGTCTCGAACAATTATTACAGCTAGCTTCCTTAAATAAAAAAAATAACACAAATATATGGGTTAGGCACAGATACACAAGAGTATTTAAAAACATATATACAATAATATTTCAAATTAGTAAAGTACACCTGTCCCTCGATTTACACGGTAGATAGGTTCCTGAGAAAACCGTGTAAATCGAAATTGTATATTTTTGTATGAAAAACCGTGTAAATCGAAAAGTACCAAAAAAACGCATAATTATGTTGTTTTCTAGAATACATTAAAAAACGAAATTATTAAAAAGTATAAATATACTTATTCTTTTATTATTTAACTACATATAAAGTATATATAGAGGGACAAAAAATTAAATCCAAAAGATTCATTAAAAAAATATTAAAACGGTTGGTGGGTTTTTTATCAATCGTCACTATCACAAATCACTGCCAATCTCTTCTTCCTGACTGGTTCAAAGTCACTTTCATCACTCGAAATTATTTGTGCCGATTCGATGTTTGACGTAGAAACATTTACTTCTCGAGGAGATTTGTTAATAAAATCCGTTATTAACATTTGCTTCGAATTTCTTGTTAGATCTTTATGGACTTCATCATATTGAGCCAAGCACTGATTAATATCACGTTGGAATCGAAGGGCCCGTTCCACATTTGAATCATATTGTACAAAATGATTACCTAATTTTCTTCCCAATGCGAGTCCTTCGTGGATGATTTTAGCTGTTAATGTAACTGGTTCAAGTTCTTCTTCATCAGAATCATTGCCACAATCACCAGTTTCATCTATTAAGTTAATTAGATCATCTTCACTTAGTTCTTTATCAGCCACCAGTTCTAAAATATCTCCTTCAGTGAAATCGTCAAAACCTTCTCCACCCAATGAATTTGCCAATTGTACTATCTGAGAATATTCATCATTTAATACTGAAGTAGAAGCTTCAACATTTACTATATTTGGCCACAATTTCTTCCAACAGCCATTGAGGGTTGATTTCTTAATCGCGGTATATGATAAAGCAATATGCTTAACACAGTCTAGGATTGTAAATTTTTTCCAAGCATTAATAACTGTTAACGATTCGTTATTTTCCATTTGTTCTAAAATGTGTGTAAAAGCTCGTTTTATGTAAAGAGCTTTAAAAGTCGAAATTATTCCTTGATCTAATGGCTGTAATAATGAAGTCGTATTTTTTGGTAAAAATGTAACCTGGATATTCTCATGCTGAAGATCTTGTGGATGACCCGGAGCATTGTCAATTAATAAAAGCACTTTGAAAGGCAGTCCCTTTTCTTTTAAATATTTTTTGGCATCTGGGATAAAACAATCATAAAACCATTCATTAAACATTACGGCAGTAACCCACGCTTTCTTATTAGCCCTCCAATAAACTGGAAGATGGTTGATATTTATTCCTTTAAATACTCGGGGATTTTTTGATTTGTTGATAACCAATGGTTTCATAATGTGATCTCCTGAAGCGTTGCTACAGAAAAGAATTGTTATGCGATCTTTTGCTGCCTTATGACCGTCATTATCAGTTAAAGCGGCCGATACCGTACAGACTCAAAACAATTTGCTCCGCTGCACGTGACGTTAATTTCAAGTCGGCGAGAACAGTTATTTTTAAAAAAAAGTTTTTAATTTTCTCAACCGTGTAAAAGCGAAAACGTGTAAAAAAAGTACCGTGTAAATCGAGGGATAGGTGTATTTATAAATAAACTTCTTACGGATCCTGGGGACCTCTCCAGATCGACGCCGACATAATTGAAGACAGTGGTATTTAGTTTACGAGAAATTCTTACCAAGTCTGTATTAACATCGGCGCGATCTGAGAGGCCCCAGCGATTCCTCAAGACCTGCGGCTTACGATGTCCCAAAAAGGAGGCCCAAAAAGAAGTGGCCGAATAATCTATTTTTAAAACTGAATAATTGGCAACTAAGCGGGGGAGAATAAAAAAAGGGGGGCGTGTTTTTAAGGGAGGGGGTAGCGCCCTGCATCAAAACTTCCGTGAGGTGGCTCTTTCAAGCGCTAGGTTCTTGAACTATGTCTAAATACTGTTTCCAAGAAATCACTTCATGTAAGTAAATTTTAGAAAGCGGCCGCGTTTTCAGATGTTATTCTGCTTATTTGCCGTTGAACGTGCCGATTTAAAAAAGTCTTCTACCCATATACTCTACCTCCCTTAAGTTGAGCGTTGAACACTTTATACCATATTTTGGATATAGTAAACAAAACTATTCTCTTTTAATTTACATTATTGTTTGCGAGCGGCACCTTAGGAGGTGGGCAAGGAGGCCAGGGCACCTACAAAATGGAGTCGTGCTACTACCTACTTTCATTTCTCCTTAAAACTGGCCATTAACTTGCGTGAAAAATCCTATTTTCCCATTAAAAATGTAGCTCATGCTATAAAACAAGACCATTAAAGTAAAAATCGAGTGAATTATGTTCGTTGACGAGCGAATACCCGATATCCAAACGCGCATACATCAACGTTGCGTCTTTTTAACCGTTTGAATACCGCGCAAATAAATCATTAATATGTCCCAGAGATACTGCGTGTATTTGAGAAAAATAATTTTGCCTAATATAAAGTCGAATTCGATATTTTAAAAACTTGTATTGACTCAATATAGATGTCACTACACATATTCATCAAAATATTGCTTATATTCTATTAGAATACCAAGTATTTGATTTTTTAAATGTCTTTGACATCCGTGTTCGCTTGCATATGTTCTGGACACCTGTGTCCGCTTGGTATCCAAATGGTTAACTGAATGAGCTCATAAACACAAGTTAAAATGGTATACTTAAAAATAAACAATACATTTTGCAATACAAATGGATATCCGAACATTTGGAAATCCACCTTGGCCATTCGTAAAAATAAACAAATCTATGAATATATTTTTTTAAATTTATAATTGTAATTATATTTTTATTATTTATTAAAGTTTACATTTCTTTAAATTATAATAAGTAGTATTAATTTCAATCAAGTAGACTTCTTACAATATAAGCTTGCCGGTGGGTTCTAGGGTGACCATGATGTAATATATATTTTTTTAATAATTAAATTATCCATTTATTTATTACTATATATATTTATATGATGTTAAGTTAAACTAAAAAAAATACATAATAGTTTTTTTGTGTATTATGTCGATGAATTGCACACATTTTTTCACTAAAATATTTAGGATTGTAGCATAGCATAATTGACGAATGTCCAATATTCAAAAACTAAAACTCTCCTTTATAAGATGGGAGCCGGTTATGCTCACAACTATAAGAATATCTTTTTTTTCCTACCTCTACTCTCTATTGAAACTATATGTGGGGTCCGCGAAGCGGATACCCAGTTTCCTGTCTAAAGGTCTTGCTAGAGTGACTAAGACTAAGTCTTTATTTCCTTTTCCAGTATGTGACTTCGACTTCGTCGACAATGAATGTGAATTCTATATATTTATTATTTAATGTAAAAAAATGCACTGTACAGGTAGTTCTCGACTTACGTCCGAGATACGTTCTTGAGCTTTGATCGAATGTCGAATTGGTCGTAGGTCGAATTTCATACAAAATATGTCGTCGCTCTTTCAGAGGCTTCTTCTGATAGTAATATTGTGTGATCTGTTTAAATATGGATGCTGTAAGTCTGGGTGTTGTTATGATTAGGGTTAATACCCTTAGGGAAGATAGAAAAAACATTATCATCTGGAGTTAAATAAATGTTTGTCAAAACAGAAAATTAATGAATTATTTTATAATAAAAAATCATATCCTCTGTATACACGATTTAAATTTCAAATGTCTTTTTTTCCACAAAATTCACATACATATACAGAAATTTCGATCACAATAAGTAAGTACTATCTAAAAACATTAATAAATGAATTAATCAATAAATATTTACCTAGTCAACATTCTCGTGTATTTTTTTTATGTAGTTATACACATTTATATAACCACTTCTTTAGTCTAACCACTCAGTGCTTTACCTCATTCTAATTTCGATACTTCTGACATTATATAATGGTCACCCTTGTTTTCTAGAGCAAAAAAGCGACCCTTGCGTTTTTTGACCAATCACAGAAGAAATACATACTAATACACTTACACGTTCTGTGTATTATACGCAAACCGTATCAATGTAGTAAAACGGCAAACTTATATAAATTCTCCTATACATTATATAATAATACTAGCATTACCGTTTGAGCTCTCACCGAGTAAAGTTGTCTCCTCCCTGTCTATTTTGAGATAGGAGGCGCGTACGAAAAAGATCGAACTCCGCAGTTTGATTACGCGAAAGCGAAGTGGAAACTCTTTAAAAAGTTTATTACGCAAAATATTCAACTCACATCGAAAACTCTGCAAACGGAGGCAGAGATTGATTCAGCAGCAGCTGAGCTGACTGAAACAATTCTAACGGCCCGTCGTCGCTACGTCCCTAAAGTAAAGCCATCGAACTCGCGAGCCGAACTCACGGACGAAACTCGCGAACTCATTCTTAAGCGTAATAGACTGCGCAAAGAATGGAATAAAACAAACCGCGAAGATCACTTTGTCAAACGTGAGATTAACTCTCTCACGGCTAAAATAAAATCCATGGTCAAAAGCCACAAAAGTGCCCTCTGGGAGGACACCCTCACAAGTTGTCGGATATACACCGACGACCCCAGAAATTCACTCTGGGCCCTCGCGAGACGCATAAAAACGTCTTCATCTGTTATCAAGCCAATCAGACCTGACCCAACCAGCGATAAGTTTGTTTATTCCGATCTCGAAAAAGCCAATGCACTCGCCGATGCATTCGTTAAAAATTTTGAAATTCAGTCGGACACGGACATCGCTACGAAAGCGATTGTTCAAAAATCAATAGAATCACTTGCTGCGCAAAACATCAACCCGGATGATGTAAAAATCGTAGAACCGGTAGAGATCGAAAAACTCATCAAAACACTCGTAGTCAAAAAAGCCCCCGGAAGGGACAACATTAACAATACCATTTTAAAACGACTTCCTCAAAAGGGAATCATTTTTATAGCCAAAATTTACACCGCATGTCTTTTACGTGGCTATTTTCCAGTAACGTGGAAAACGGCTCACGTCGTCGCGATTCCAAAACCTAAAAAAGACCACTCACTAGCTGTCAACTACAGACCGATCAGTCTACTCGATTGCCTCAGTAAACTACTCGAGAAAGTGATACTTGAACGCTTTCTTCCCACCCATAACCCTATCCTCCCTGAATCTCAATACGGGTTCAGGAAAGGACTCTCAACCACCCTTCAGCTATCCCGTATCACGGGTCAGATCACCGAAGACTTTTACAGAGGCAGAACCACCGGAATGGTACTGCTCGACCTGGAAAAGGCATTCGACACGGTATGGCACGACGGTCTTGTCCACAAGCTCGTTGCGACCAACACTCCCACCTACATTTCAAAGATCATTCAAAATTACTTGAAAGACCGCACTCTCTACGCAGCGGTAAAGAAAGAGAAATCTTCTCTCCGCACAGCCTCTGCTGGGGTACCTCAGGGTAGCCTCCTGGGACCTAGGCTATTTAACCATTTTATCTATGATCTCCCGCACCCTACGAACTGCTCCGTCGCTTTATACGCAGATGACACAGCAATCACATCCACCCACAAGGATCGAGACGTAGCGTTACGTCGCCTTGAGGCTGGTACGGCCCAGCTGACTGACTTCTTTTGTCGCTGGAGGCTTAAAGTAAACGGCGCAAAAACAGAGGCGATCCTCTTCACACGAAAGCGAGCCAACAAAAATTTTAAAGGAAAAATCACCGTCTGTGGTATTCCTTGCGCATTCAGTCCAGCAGTTAAATACCTCGGGGTATACTTGGACTGTTCCCTCACTTGGTCTACTCATATTGCAGAAGCTAGACGCAAAGCACACGTTGCAATCGGTGCGTTGTACCCAATTTTCAACGCCAGAAGCTACCTTAGCATGGCAAATAAAAAAGCATTATACAATATGGTCATTAAGCCGACCATGTTATACGCCTCCCCTATCTGGTCTGTTGACATTCCTGACAGCAAACTCCTTCTCCTACAGAGGGTCGAAAACAAATGCCTGCGTATAATCTCAGGCTTGAGGAAAAATGCCAGTACACGATACCTGCGTGCCTGGTACAAAGGCCCAGACATCCAAGAGACCCTACGTCTCCACCGTGCCAGCTTTGAGGAGAGACTGAAGCAGGGGCCTCACCTCGCTCCAACTCTCCGAGCTACAAAAATCGCAAATTTTAAAAACCAACTTAAGGTCTCTAAGAAACTTGTCAAGATGATGTCACAATCCTTATTATGCTCCACTTCCCCTTCTCTTACAGGAAATTCTTTCACAGCGGAGTCGAACGAGAAAGTGGCCGACAGCAATGCCGGCCTTCATTTAATCGCCCTAAGAGATAATCTTTAATGTTTGATCGAGCGTGTGTACTCTTGAAAGGGAGTATACGCACTCGATAATACGAGCCAGGCTCGTTTATTCAGCTAGGGACTGGGCATGTCTAAAATAAGAACAGTAAACTCTTCAAGTTTACGTAAACATTACGAGCAATTCTTGGTAAGAATTGAACTTTTTATGATTCAAAGCCAATCATTCTCGTAAGGGGTTTTTTCTTAACTGTTTTCCCCACACAAAGCCTTCAGCTGACAGAATCTTTTAGAAAGTCATTACGTAGCTAGCTTACATGCGGGAAAGGGATATAAAGACTTAGTCTGTACCCACCCTAGCAATAACTTTAGTCAGGAAACTAGGAGTCCGCTTCGCGGACACCACATATAGTTTCAGTAGGAAAATAAAGGTAGGAAAAATATATATATATATATAAATAATACTAGCTACTAGCTGACCCAGCATGCGTTGCAATGCCACTCAAAGGAAGAAAGTGTTCTTGTTTTAATTATGTTTATTGAAGTGGTTTTGGATATATATATTTTTTTTTTCCAGTGCGTATATGAATAGATCTTAAGGTTTTTCAACGCGTGAGCAGGCCAGATACAGCTGTCCATGTGAGAAGCATGGATTTTTAAAATTTAGTCCACACACTTGTAGTGATTGTCTAAATGCGAGTCGCACCGGAAACTGCAAACATTTTAATTCTAACGGCCTATCTGTCGGAATTATTGGAATGCTTGGCAACAGTACATCATCCTTTAAAGTTTCCATTTAAAATTTAGCTTAGATGATATCGTTCATTACTTTTTCACTGAAAGCCTGGTACCGTTGCAAAATCGTGGTGGATTTATATTTCGAAGAAGAATGATAGGTACGCCAATTTTCAGTGTTAAAACATGCGGTAGCATGCCTGGCAAATCAAGTGAGTTTAAGAATTCAGTTGGATAATTGACAACTTCGTCTTGATCAATTTATAGTATCGATAGATTTATACGTTGTTTTTTTTGCCTGGTATTTCGTTTGGAATCCTGAAGTTGATGGCATTATCATCGTTGTTTTTGACTGCTAATATTACACGTTCACTGAGCCATTGATGATTTTTGTAATTCTGTGCGATATTTTGGAAAACTTTGTGCATCAATTCGCTTATGGTTGGTTCCTGTAATTTTACAGAAGCTTGGTGGCAATGTATGGATTCACCGATTTCCATTTTTCATTACCAATATCCGACAATTGTTTTTTGAAATGTTCAGCGGATGCGTCATATTGTAATTCTACACGAATATTAGCTTTCAAAGTCAATTTCTGCACATGTCACCATAAAACTGATGATTTGAGACATGCAATTGATTCATCAGCAGTTGAACGTGGTATAACTGGCAAAGTTTGTCGAAAATCACCAGAAAATAAAGAAGGTGCGCCACCAAAGACCTGTTCATTTCCTCTCAAATCTTTTAGTGTACATAAAGTGAAGATTTTCCAATGCCGTTTTGTGCGCTATAGTAAATTCGTCCCATTTAATGAGTTAATATGATTAAAGTACTTCATCCATTCAGGACTTTTTTTTGATATTGCATGTTGGTGTTCAAAGGCAATTTCTTTGCTGAATGCGCTGTTTGACCACCATCCAAAAGATTTGCTGCAATTGCAGATGAAGCGATTGCCAATGCAATATTGTTTCGTGATCCAACGTTTTGGCTTGTGATTGATTGCATGCATAATTCTATCATACGCTATGCGTTGTTCTGGGACCAATTTCGGAAGATTTGTTTGAACGAATGTACCCAATTTGTCGACATCAAATTGTGTTTCTCGTTGCAAATCACGGTCAAAAGGGTTGTTTGCATATCATTGTATCAGACGATCGGGCTTGAGCAGTGCGAGCTCGAACGGTTTCCAAACTTGCTCGTCTGTTTCTGAAGCTCGTGATGCCGTTTTCTTTCGTGCTTGAGGTCTAGATCAACTAATAGCTAGTCGTTTAGGTGGCATAATTGTTTGACAGCGAAAGAAATGCTTTGTGACGACTATTACAAATTCACTTGATAATTGTTTACAATACCCTTTGATTGTTTGACGTAACCATGGCTCGTATCAAACGTAACTAAGGAGTCATAAACAACTTGCTTATTTTGGACAACAACATAAATAATTTCGTTCTGTTTGAAATACGAACGACGGACGTCAAAAATATTGAAAACAAATTCTGGATAGGGACATCCTTCACCTAGCGGGATGAAATATACTTAAAAACCTATTCTACTATCTAACAAACATACATTTAAAAAATCATAAAAATCGGTTAAGCCTATATAGAGATAGAGATAATTTTTAGAATAATTGAAATGTTTAAGTTTGCTAACAAATATATTTCGAAGAAAAAGAAAAAGATCTCGGGATATATATCGACAGTCCTGCAGTATTTAAATTGTAAATAATATAATTTTTATAATATTTGAAATGTTTTAAGTTTGCTAACAAATATATTTCGTAGAAGAAGAAATAGATCTCGGGACATATATCAACAGCCTTGCAGTATTTAAATTGTAAATTATTTAATTTTTGGAATAATGTTTAAGTTTGCTAACAATCATTTTTCGTAGAAGCAGAAATAGACCACGTATAACGACAGCCCTGCAGTATTTAAATTGTATTTATTTTTTTAAATAATGTTTAAGTTTGCTAACAATTACTTTTCGTAGTAGCAGAAATAGGCCTCGGGGCATATATCGACAGCCCTGCAGTATTTAAATTGTAAATTATTTAATTTTTGGAATAATGTTTAAGTTTGCTAAAACCAGTTTTCGTAGTAGCAGAAATAGTCCTCGTAAATAACTTAATTTTTGGAATAATGTTTAAGTTTGCTAACGATCATTTTTCGTAGTAGCATAAATCGACCTCGGGGCATACATTGACAGCCTTGTAGTTTTTTAATTGTAAATTATCTATTTTTTGGAATAATGTTTTAGTTTGCTAACTATTTTTCGTAGTAGCAGAAATAGACCTCGAGACATATATCGACAGCCCTTCAGTATTTAAATTCTAAATTATTTAATTTTTGGAATAATGTTTAAGTTTGCTAACAATCATTTTTCGTAGTAGCAAAAATAGACCACTTGGCGTAAATCGACAGCCCTGCAGTATTTAAATTGTAAATTATTTAATTTTTGGAATAATGTTTAAGGTTGCTAACAATCATTTTTCGTAGTAGCAGAAATAGACCTCTGGGCATATATCGACAACCTTGCAGTATTTAAATTGTCAATTATTTAATTTTTGGAATAATGTTTAAGGTTGCTAACAATCATTTTTTGTAGTTTTTGGAATAATGTTTAAGGTTGCTAACATTTTTAGTAGTAGTAGAAATCGCCTTCGTGGCGTATATCGACAGCCCTGCAGTATTTAAATTGTAAATTATTAAATCTTTGGAATAATGTTCAAGTTTTGCTAACAATCATATTCATAGTAGCATAAATCGACCTCGGCGCATATATCGACAGCCCTGCAGTTTTTAAATTGTATATTATTTAGTTTTTGGAATAATGTTAAAGTTTGCTAACAACTATTTTTCGTAGTAGAAGATTTTAAAATAAAAGTCAAAATATAGTTCTATAAAATATCCATACTGTCGTTAGAATATTCCTTATGCTTATAAGAAATTAAAAAGATTTTCAAGGCCGGATGCAAAATATAACCCTATATTTTCAATAATCCTTAATTACATTAGATTTTGCTTATTTTTTTATCAATAGGAATTAATAATTTGATTAAACTGTATGACAAATTAATTTTCGCGAACATAAAAAATATAAACTTTCACTATCTCGAGGACAAAGAAAAAAGATATAATCATTTATTTCTGAGAAGCCTGTAAATACTTTGAATCTATATATGTTTCCATGTGTGAAATATCAATTGAGTGCGTGTTAGAACTAAGTTGTGATAAGATAAAGACATCAAAATATGTACCTGCATTCTTCATTTATTGGTTTGGTCATTGAAGATATTATTTTCTAATGAATCTGTAACTCAGAATTCAAAAGTCAGGTATTCATATTTTCACGAAATTGACTTATGGACGCAGCTCTTTTTAAAATTTTTAAGTACATTTCGGTAAAAACACGATGGCCCTACTTTAAAAATGACAAAACTACGCGATTATATTAAGTAGGGCGTCCAAAATGTGCCAAGAAGTCAAAGGTGAAGTGTCCAGATATGATATTTTACCCATTGATTTTGCATGGAACAATAAAGAAAGCTTGGCTTAAAATCAGATCATTTAAATTTAAATTAAAAAGGCAAAAAAAGCATTAAAATATAATTAACGTGAAAAAAGTACCTCGTAACTCATCCATTTATCAAACAATACGTTTCGATGTATTCTGATACAAAATTATGAAATACCTGACGGGGCAAAATCTCGAAAGACAAATCACTTGCTGATAATTTGTTTCAACCAAGTCACCAACCATTAAATAGTTTTGAGCAAAACCAAAGCCCCCTATAGTAAAAGCCATGCTATTGAGTCGAAAACAGGTACTTTTTTCAGACGAGCGGGCCGGCGTCATAATTTTCAAAGTAATATCACATCATTATGAAACCATTTATTACTGTTATTATATTTTGAAGCAAATACATATATATATTGTAACTAGCTGACGTACGTTGCAATGCCACTCAAAGAAATGAAGTGTGTGTTTTAATTATGTTTGTTGAAGTGCTTTTGGATATATATTGTTTTTTTGTTTGGTGCGTATATGAATAGATCTTAAGGTTTTTCAACGCGTGAGCAGGCCAGATACAGCTGTCCATATGAGAAGCATGGTTTTTAAAATTTAGTCCACACCCTTGTAGCGATTGTCCAAATGCGAGTCGCACCGGAAACTGCAAACAATTTAATTCTAATGGCCTATCAGCCGAAATTATTGGGATGCATGGAAACAGTACATCGTATCCTTTAAATTTTCCATTTAAAATTGTAGCTTAGATGATACTGTTCATTGATTTTTCACTGAAAGCCTGGTACCATTGCAAAGTCGTGGTGAATTTATATTTCGGAGAAGAATGATAGTACGCCAATTTTCAGTGTAAAAACGTGCGGTAGCATGCCTGGCAAATCAAGTGAGACAACTTCGTCTTTATCAATTTATAGTATCGATGGATAGTAGCAATACGCTGTTTTTTGCCTGGTATTTTTTTTGGAATCCTGAAATTGATGGCATTATCATCGTTGTTTTTGGCTGCTAATATAACACGTTCACTGAGCCACTGATGATTTTTGTAATTCTGTGCGATATTTGGGAAAACTTTGTGCATCAATTCGCTTATGGTTCCTGTAATTTTACAGAAGCTTGGTGGCAATGTGTGAATTCATCGATTTCCATTTTTCATTACCAATATCCGACAATTGATTTTTGAAACGTTCAGCGAATACGTCATATTGTAATTATACACGCATATTAGCTTTCAAAGTCAATTTCTGTACATGTCACCATAAAACTGATGATTTGAGACATGCACTTGATTCATCAGCAGCTGTTGAACGTGGTATAACTGGTAGAGTTTGTCGAAAATCACCAGACAATAAAAAAGGTGCGCCACCAAAGACCTGTTCATTTCCTCTCAAATCTTTTAGTGTACATATAGTGAAGATTTTCCAATGCCTTTTAATATGATTAAAATACTTCACCCATTCAGGACTTTTTTTTGATATTGCGTGTTGGTGTTCAAAGGCAATTTATTTGCTGAATTCACTGTTTTTTTTTTTTATATTAATTTCGTAAATTATTGAATTTATGGAATAATGTTGAAGTTTGCTAACAACTATTTTTCGTAGTAGCAGAAATTTAGTAAAATTATTTAATTTTTGGAATAATGTTTATGTTTGCTAACAACCATTTTTCCTATAAGCAGAAATATACCTCATAATGACTTAATTTTTTGGAATAATGTTTATGTTTGCTAACAACCATTTTTCCTATTAGCAGAAAGAGACCTCGTAAATTAAATAATTTTTGGAATAATGTTTATGTTTGTTAACAACTATTTTTCGTAGTGGCAGAAATTTCGTAAATTATTTAATTTTTGGAATAATGTTGAAGTTTGCTAACAACTATTTTTCGTAGTAGCAGAAATTTCGTAAATTATTGAATTTATGGAATAATGTTTCAGTTTGCTTACAACCTTTTTTCGTAGTAGCATAAATTTCGTAAATTATTTAATTTTTGGAATAATTTTTAAGTTTGCTGACAATTATTTTTCCTATTAGCAGAAAGACTTCGTAAATTACCTTATTTTTGGAATAAAGTTTAAGTTTGCTAACAACTATTTTTCGTAGCAGCAGAAATTTAGTAAGTTATTTAATTTTTGGAATAATGTTTAAGTTTGCCAACAACCATTTTTCCTATTGGCAGAAATAGACCTCGTAAATTACATAATTTTTTGGAATAATGTTCAAGTTTGCTAACAATTATTTTCCGTAGTAGAAGATTATAAAATAAAAGTCGAAATATAGTTCTATGAAATATCCATACTGTCGTTAGAATATTCCTTATGCATATAAGAAATTAAAAAGATTTTCAAGGCCGGATGCAAAATATAACCATACCTTCCAATAATCGAATCAATGACACTGAACAAAATCTGTCAAATCAGCTCCCAGCCCTATAATTATAGCTTCAAAAAATCGAATCAGTATATTTGATTATTTAAAAAACTTCGTAGCGATGCAAACTTTCAAATAAAGTTCTTTCAATATTATTACGATGCTTCAGTTCTAAGCTAGGAAATTTGAATTTCGAACATAAGAAGACGTCCATTTTAGTTGTTTTAAATTCGAACGACGGATGTCAGGAATATTGAAAAAAATATTCTGGAGAGGGACACCCTTCACCTAGCGGGATGAAATATACTTTACAACCTATTGTCATATCTGACAAATATATATAATTTTTTTTATAAAATTCCGTCAAGCCGTTACAGAGGAGTTTGGAGACAAACATGTGACACGAGATTTTTATATATATAGATTGATTACCTCATATCCATACAATTACAACGGGTATGATCAAATATTTTTATATGCAATTTAAAGTACTTGGCTCTTCTCACTTGAAAGTTTGCCAACCACTGGTCTAGACATATTTAATATTATGTTATGGTGGAAATATTAGAAGAAAGAATAATGATGTACTTGTATATTTTTTTTGTTGAACAAAATTAATAATATTTAATATCTTTATTAAAATGATTCCTTTTTTTTACAAAAACAAATCAGGGTATTTTTGTTACTATGTTTTTTTCACTATCTTTTTAAAGAAACATAATATTTTTATGATAAATGTCACTTTTTAGGTATATTAATTTATATTTATATATATTTACAATATATACTATAACATAACATTATAGTAGATACAAACACACATATATATATAATTTGACTGTAGAAAGGAAAAAGAACGTAACCCACACATAACAAATTTTACAGGAGACACAAAAAACGTTTTTTGATGATTTTGGGCCAAAGGAAAATTATGAGATATACACAGCCCTAAAGTGCAAGGAGACTGATAAACTGTTTTTAATTGACATTATCTGATATTAGTTTAAAATATTTTTTCTTGATTGCAATTTCCACGAGTTCTTCTTTTTTCAAACTTAAAAGCTAATTTTAGATACTAATTTGGCATTTTCAGCTAACATCCTTTTGATTGAATGTGTATCAAATTGTATACATTGTGATTATTTAAAAAGAAAAGCTGTTTTGAAAATACTGTGGGTTATGTCCTTTTTCATTTCCACAGTCGATATGTGTATATAAATTTAGAATAAATATATACTAACTGACCTGGCAAACGTTGTTCTGCCATATAAATTATTTATAGTGAATATTTTGGTTGTTAACCGCTCAGACGCCACCGCGTGCAGGCACCCAAACGCCACTACAAGTTTATTTATGAATAAATATCGTATTATTTAATGAAATCGTATGCAGAGACATCTTTTCAATGTATTGTGATTGTTAGAATACCATCATGTTGAGCCGTTTTAATTTTATTGGAGATTACGTAAACACATGTCGTTAGGGTTGGCCCCTTATTTTATCGAAATAACCGTATACGTCAGAGAGAGAGACGGACATATCTGAATATCAGCAAGTGCGAGTAGACAAAACATAATAAATACGCATTTTTGAGAGTGTCAAATTTCAACATAATTCAAAGTCACACGTGTTTATTTGTTCTATGCACTAGGGCAGTAATTGGCAACTTTTTGAGATTGTGCAAAAATAATAATTTATACGCAAATTTGCAAAAGTTCAAAACATTTTTTTTTAATATTAAAAAAAAAACAATTTTATAAATATATATATATAATACGCATATGTATGTATAACTGCAAATTAATTTTATAAAAACGTACATTTTGGTTTCTGGCTTCCACGGTTTTGAAGTTTTTCATTTTTTTTGAAGTATTTGGCAAATATATATTTGATTCAAACACAGGAATTAAGATTTTTTGGTGTGAATCAATTTCGTGAAATATTCTGTTTTGGAAAATGTTTGCTCACAAAAATATGTTGAACCAAATGCTGACAACAAAGCAAATTTGATAAAAAATATGATCATATTTTCTTTTCGGGTAACTCAAAATGTAGTTGGTAATTCAATTTCTCGCGGGTAGTAGGTTGCAGACCACTGCTAGTGAACGGCCCGAAATTAGTTTGATAGTTTACTAAAAGTTTTTTTAATACGAAGAAAATAAGTACAAAGTGCAGTACACAATTTCATAAATTTTGTCATTTTTCCCAAATAAATATTCATCATTTGGGGTGAAAATTATATAGTACGTCACTTTTAGTTTTGTTCTTTTCACTTTTTTATTATAATATTATAAATGTGGCGTCCCTAAAACGTTTTTCGCTATTTATAAAATATATGTTAGTATATGAGAAAAAGCTTGCAATAGGAAAATAAAAATCATAAGTTAAATTTTTAATTATAATAGGTAGAATATTTTTTGCTTGTGGTAGCCCTGGGAACATTTTTGAAATCTTGCACTTTTGATATTTTTTTTCACTTTTCTGTGAAAACCAATAAGTTGCGTATATAATGAATTTTCAGGTGTGTAACATGGCATTTTTATGGAAAAATCGATGGTTGAAAATGGTGGCGTGTGGCGAAAATTTTGGAATTGGCTTGGCGTTTAAAGGGTTATGTAAAAAATAACGAATGTATTGTAAGATTGTGGGGATGGGATCTATGACAGAGAGGAGAATGGAGCGCTGTAGACCAGTGCTCCGCAAGCTTTTATCTTCCAGGGCACACCAACGTGTTCTTCAAAATTTTGCGGTACACCACAAGTAAAAATGTGCATAATATACAAAAATTACATTAGTTTGTATTTATATATGATAACCACAATGGCACAATATAACCATATGGATATTTTATTACCATCTCCACTACCAATGTAGAGTACATGTACTCCTGATGGAGATTATCTTAAAAGAAAAGTTTCAGATTATTCAGATTTATTTACAAAAAAAGAATCAGTCAAAAGACTGGTACCAAAGTAGAGAAAAGTCCGTAAGTTTCCCACTTCAGTTGAATTTTCAGCATCGGCTATTGCAATGTTTCTAACATTTAGCGGTTAAAGTTATACCAACAAATGAAGATTGTATTGATTTGGGTATACTGTGCAAGAATGTTTCATGAATCTTGCAAAAATTAAGTGTAGTATTTTCAAATTTCTTTAAATACCACAAATGAATTATATCTTTATAAATATCATTACAAATATTTCAAAGCATGTATCCACTACTCGAATATCTTTTCTGGTTCTAAGCTCAAGAAATGCGACCCCAATACCCACATTTTCTTAAATATCTATTTTAATATGGGTGATACAATGTTTATAATTAAGGTTTTCTTATATCATAGTTTTTTGGACCTTTTGTAGTTTATATAAATACGATAAGACAAGAGATAAGCGCCCGCTTATCAGCGATCGTTTGTAAGATAACTAGACTGAACGCCGCTAAGCAATGCGCGCCAGTAGCACATTGACATTTGCACTGAAACCACGTATATTTTACGCGCAACTTAAAATATGATTATTTATTAAAAAACCACGGATTTTTATAAAAAAATGTATGCGGAATGATGCAGAGAGATATTTTAAAGCCCTTAGACTATTTATTTTTTTGAAATTCATAATAATAAGGCCAATAATGAGGAAACCACTGGGGTCCCTAAAAGACCCCCATCGGCCGAGAAGTATTTTTCTAGTCTCCGAGCCGGTCCCGCTCCCCCACACCTTGCCCCGCTGTCGTCATTAATTCATTTCTTCATTTTTCTCTGACGTCTATGAGTGAATTTTTGAAATCATGACATTTTTATTTTATTATGTGTAAAAACAATTAAATTTCACACTAACCAAAAATATTCTCTCAAGCTGTGGGATTCGATACCATGCCCCAATTTTCATGCGCGACGTTCGGACAGCTAACGCACTGTTCCACGAGTCCAATTGATGGTTACGAAAAAAAAACTCTATTTAAAGTTTTAGTGAACTAATAATGACATCTGTGGGTGAAACCTTGCACTAAACGAATTTGAATTGTTCTGAAAATTTGAAAGATTTCAAACTGCAGGGTTGTGAGAGGCTATATAGGGCTGCTCAATTATATATAATAATTTAATTAACTATTTATTTATATATATACGAAAAATGGTTGTTAGCAAACTTAAACATTATTCCAAATATTAAATAATTTACGAAATTTTCGCTAATACGAAAAATAGTTGTTAGCAAACTTAAACATTATTCCAAAAATTAAGTAATTTACAAGGACTATTTTTGCTACTATGAAAAATGGTTGTTAGCAAACTTAAACATTATTCCAAAAATTAAATAATTTACGAGGTCTATTTCTGCTAATAGGAAAAATAATTGTTAGCAAACTTAAAAATTATACCAAAAATAAAATAATTTACGAAATTTCTGCTTCTAAGAAAAATGGTTGTTAGCAAACTTAAACATTATTCCAAAAATTAAATAATTTACAAAATTTCTGCTTCTACGAAAAATGGTTGTTAGCAAACATAAACATTATTCCAAATATTAAATAATTTACGAAATTTCCGCTAATACGAAAAATAGTTGTTAGCAAACTTAAACATTATTCCAAAAATTAAGTAATTTACAAGGACTATTTTTGCTACTATGAAAAATGGTTGTTAGCAAACTTAAACATTATTCCAAAAATTAAATAATTTACGAGGTCTATTTCTGCTAATAGGAAAAATAATTGTTAGCAAACTTAAAAATTATACCAAAAATAAAATAATTTACGAAATTTCTGCTTCTAAGACAAATGGTTGTTAGCAAACTTAAACATTATTCCAAAAATTCAATAATTTACAAAATTTCTGCTTCTACGAAAAATGGTTGTTAGCAAACTTAAACATTATTCCAAATATTAAATAATTTACGAAATTTCCGCTAATACGAAAAATAGTTGTTAGCAAACTTAAACATTATTCCAAAAATTAAGTAATTTACAAGGACTATTTTTGCTACTATGAAAAATGGTTGTTAGCAAACTTAAACATAATTCCAAAAATTCAATAATTTACAAAATTTCTGCTTCTACGAAAGATGGTTTTTAGCAAACTGAAACATTATTTCAAAAATTAAGTAATTTACAAGGACTTTTTTTGCTACTACGAAAAATAGTTAACAAACTTAAACATTATTCCAAAAATTCAATAACTTATAACAATAAAAAATAAATAATTTACAATTTAAATACTGCAGGGCAGGGCTGTCGATATACGCCCCGAGATATATTTCTTTTACTATCAGAATTTCTGGATTATTCAATAAATAGGTTAGTAATTTATTTTTGACGCCTGTAAATTTTCTGACTACTTAAAAATGCAACAAAAATCCCCCCGTTGAGGTCAACGGGCTTACAGCTAGTCTATATATTAATACTCGATAATGTCCGTCTGTATGATGGTCCGATTGTCCTCGATTTCCCCTCCCCGCCCCCTCCGCCACCCCAGCCCCCCTGTCAACATTTTTTTATGCATACTAAAAGACATATTTTTACAAAAAACTGTTATTTGACGAAACAAATCAAATCGCTGAAAATTTGAATTCTCATACAAAAAAGCGCCGCGATCGTGGATCGAACACAGAACTCTGGATTACCAGTCGAGTTCTCTATCAACTGAGCTAACGTCATAATTATCAAGGCGATAAAAATAGTGTATATAAATTAAAAATTTGAAAATGGAACGATATTTGCGATTCCTACTGACTTCGATTGTTTGTATTCAAGATTCAAAAATGGAATATTGTGACACCTGTCAAATAATGAATGTGGTATATTTTACATAATATAGTTTCGACAGTTAAATGCAAATATTCCATATGTGTCATATGTATGCTGACTGCTATTAAATATTTTACGTTTTAATAGAGGGTATTTAGAATTTATCCCGATACTTTAAAAGTTTTGTATCTTTTGTTTTAAATAACGAGTAAACGAGTCAATGCTTTGCATAAGGTAAATTTATGCTCAAATACTAATATAAATAAAGTAAGCGAAATAGTTTGATAGATTGGGGCCAACGAGATTAAAATATGGCAAAGTGAGCCAAGTTAGGATGATGGAAAAAAGTGAACTGAACCCACCCTTTTTATTGCATAATTTCAATTATTTTTTCTCTAAAATACATTGTTTATGCTTTCGATGGATTCATCGGTAACTTTGTGGAAGTTCATTTTAATATAAAATATAAAATAACTTAGATTATTCCACGTATTGTGCTACAAACTGTGACACATGCCTCTGAAATAGGCGAAACACGTGTCACAGTTTGTAGCACAATACGAGGAATAATCTAAGTTATTTTGTATTACTTTTTTATGCTTATTTATTTAATAAACTTTCACATACAATTAAAAGATGATGACAGTTCCCACAAAAAATAATTAAAAACGTAATTGCACTTAAAAGTCATATGGAAAAGTTTCACCATTTTTAGTTCACTTTTGGTTCACAGTTTGGTTCACTTCAACTCTTAAAGACTCATATATTCTTAAAAATAAGCTCCGTTTGGCGAATTAGTAAAGTTAATTTATTCTGATTAATTTGATAAATATGCATTTGATTGTTACATGACGGAAATTTTCATTTTTTTTTATAATACAAAAAAATCCTCCAGTTGGGGCCAACGGGCTTACAGCTAGTTATCATTAATATACATACTTTTCTTAACGACAGCGTTAGGCTTCAAATTACTCACGGTTTGAATTCTCCGCTTTCCCCTTCCTGTCACCGTCCTGCCTTATTTTTAAAATTTGTTAATTTCAATACTATTCTGGAGAGAGGTGGTGAATCGTCCCAGATTGTAGAACCAACTAGAGCCAGACTAGTAGTTAACTAATCGCTCTAGCTTTGCCTTGTTAATTCTAGGATTGGTAGTGAGATGATTAGATAAAAAAATACCGACACCTTCGAATAGAACGATTTCTGTCTCTATCTCTCTTTCGATCGTTTAGGTCTTATCTTATTTCTAATAATTCTTTGTTTACCATTTTTACGTTTTTTGGGATATTATGATTAAAATAAATATTTTCAAACGTCTTTCGACAGAAAAAATAAAAAGTTTTAAAGGAAAATAAAAATCATCTTTTATTAATGTTGATTTGAAACATTAAAAATATTGAGAAAAAGGTGCCGGAACGCCGTTCCACCGCATCATATGGGGGAAAAAGCATAAAAAATATAGATATAATTATACATAAGCTCTATAATATTAATCAAATATTATAATATTAATTACGATATAACTAAAACTGTTAATTTTCATTCAAATAGTGTTTTGTCCACAAGTTTCATGCAAAAAGTGTTTTGTTCAAATTTCAAACCAAAAAATTAGCTAATCCAAGAGGTCTTGCTCATACAAAATACGTGGTTTGAAATTCATTCCGTTATCTGTTTAATTTTAATAACTTTTTTTTAAGTATTTGGGCTACGTTATCAAATGATATGATTTTCATCATTTCCCAAGTTCTGCATTTGTGTGACAAAACACTTTTTGATGTTTGCTCCTCTGAGGAGCAAACATTCAAAAAGTGTTTTGTCACATTTAAAAAAAATGCTGTTTAATATCAGTTCTGATAGTCAATAATAGAATTTATGAATGGAAATCACAATTCACGTTAAAAATTAGTTTTTCCTATAAAAAATAAATCATAAAGTTGACACGTTCATGCAAAACGTGTTTTCTCCAACACCCAAATTCAATCAAAAGGTGTGTTTTCCTCTTAACCAATCACAGCGTGGAGCCGCCATATTGGATGTATGACAAAACACTTTATGCATGAAAATTGGAACTAGTATACTTTCTTCACTGACTGTATTTGTTAACAGAAGTTGTGCTTTCTACGAGCATTTTTTTTAAATACCAAATTTATTTTTTTAATATACGATGAATGAACATAGTGAAGAGTAAATTTGACAAGCCAATATTGGATCTAGAAAAAGAAAATATCTGCGCAGCAAACGATGTGAACCCAAAAAGAAAATATATTCTATTATACATTCAGTGGATGCAACGTTTTTACACCTTATTATAATATATTCCCAGCCTGTCAAACTGAGACAAGATACTACGATTGCTTCCTCAATACAAACAGTGCCTATAAAGAGACGACCATGACGACCCATTTTTTATAATTTCTGCATTGTTGATCCCAATGCCACAAAACCTTGTCTCTATACCTGGCCAGAAGTAAAAGCTGAGAAAGGAAGCCAAAAAAAATAATCATCCTTTGCTACATCATTTAAAAAATGTACAAGGAAAAAAAATCTTTTTCAAAAAAATCGACGGTTGTGTTATAGATGTGTTTCACAAAATATAAAAGATATTATTGCCCAAAAATAATGAATTTCATATTCACGGCTGAAACAATAATAAAATAAGTCGAACTGTATTCCCCTGTACACTGTCATAGCTATTTAGTAGCAGACCATGTTTTTGGCTCAGCACATGCTATGTAAAAGACAACCCATTTTGACTCCGGAAGAATATCTAGAAGTTTATAAGGAAATTGGCCCGGTCGATTTGATGGGTGAAGATTGGGAAATAGTGGATACTTAGTCCCTGAATAAATTATACAGTAGAACCTCGATTATCCGGATTTTCGATTATCCGGATTGTTTTCCGAAACATTTTTTTAGAAATTTGCTAATTTTCTCGTGGCGAATGGATTTCACCGTTGTTTACATATGTGATTGAGTGCATACCATTTTGTTCGTTGTTTTGCGTACTTGAAAATCGAAGAAGTCTTCCGGTTGAATATTACCATCAGAAAAAAACCAGGATGAATGGTGAAATTTTTAAACGATAGTATGAATAACAGATCATTCCAAAAGTTAAAAAAAATCAAAACTGCATAGATAAAAGAGGAAAAATATTATTATCACTAAATAATGCATCATCTCACCTATCAATAGAATGTTTATACCAGATTGATGAAATGTTTATGTTAAAATTTCTGAGTATCGAATAGCTTCGGAATATCTTAGATTTGTCAACAGTGATAAAATCATGGAACAAATTCTTGAAAAGACTATTATCAAGTTCAAGTAACACACTAGAAATTGTTATAAGAGACATTATAGAAGCAATAGCACAAATTTCAGTATGTGCTGAATGTGTTGAAGAATATGTGACCAAGTGGTTAAATTTTGATGCAAACGATCTTGGATTTAAAATTTTGAATGATGTGAAAATAATTAAGGAAATATTTGTCTCAAGATCAAGAAGACGAAGAAGAGAAATGCAAAGAAAGAGATATTGCTCCTGCTAATTCTCAGGATATTCAGTGCTTAGATGTCGCCATGAAGAGGTTTGAGAGCCAAGAAGAGTGTATCTCAGGATAACTTATATATCTTAAAAGTATTTGCGATTTGGCAGCTTCAAAAAGAACAGCTAGCTTATTTAAGCAAAAACCAATAAATGAATTTCTTGATAAAAAATAATTTAATACTAAAGCTTTATGTAAATCTAAACAAATAAAAAATATTTACACTGATTGTACATGTCTTTCCGTGTAAATTATGTTTTTTTTCGATTATCCGGATTTTCCTTTATCCGGACTACCTTCATCCCCAATTAGTCCAGATAATCGAGGTTCTACTTTATATAGACTTCTAATTCTTAAGTGATGTAAAACGAATATGATGAAAATAGAAATAACACCAAGTGGCAAAAATGTGTATTGTTCAGAGAAAATAAAAAAAAATCATTATATTTTGATAACGCAGAAAAATACAGTTGGTAAGGGAAGAAAGGCAGATTGTATTCCCATTTGCAATGATTCCAACTAAACAAGCTGCTATTATCACATTTAATATCACAAAAAAAGAAAAAAATATGTCAGTAAATTGCTAAAAATAATGTTCGACAATTTGCAGAAACTTGAAATTAGAGGACTTATAGCGTGGTACAAAAAATACTTTTTGATGAATCATCAGTCAGTATATAAGATGATATCATATGTGATGATGGAGCCAGAACTTTATAACAATATGCAGTGCTCTTCTTTGAAAAAAAGCTGCTGGAACTCAGTTCTTGTCAAGCTTTTTTTTATAATTTATGTCCGTTCTCAATTTGGACTAAATGGTTTCCTAATAAAGGTATCTCAAGAATTTAAGATTTCGACTGAAGGTGCTTGGTGGAATTTCAACATTAAATTTGAATCGTTCAAATTATGTACACTCCTACAGATTTTGTCATTAACGACCCGGCTTTTGCCATTCGGCATCTTCAGGCGTTCAAGTGCACGGATGAATTTGAACTGACGCTTAGTAAATATATGTTTCGTGTTTATATATTAAATAAATGTATCACTGAGTCTAAAGCCATTGCTGGCGAAAAGGATAAGCTCATGGGAATTCCCAAAGATTTGAGTAGTGAGTGGTTTTAAGAATTATATTTATTTGTTTGTCGGAAAAGGTTTTATGACTATATTTATATAGGGTACAGAAGTGGCGACCCCGGCATATGCAATATTTTATTTAAAATCGGAAACCGATACAACTGTGCCCTGTTTTTGTATCTCAAGAAAGTTTTTTTAAGATAACTACTTTATAGTAAGTTGCTCAACATCCCCTTTTTAAAATAGTACGGATAGAAAGATGGGACAAGAACAGGACTAATGGTTAACTAATCGCTCTCGCTTTGCCTTGTTGATTCTAGGAGAGGAATAGATATAAAAAATACCAACACCTTCGAACAGAAATTGATCTTATAGGTCTTATATTAGTTTTAAGAATTCTTTGTTTACCATTTTTACGTTTTTTGAGAGATTATGATTAAAAGAAATATTTTAAAACTTCTTTCGACAGAAAAAATAAATAGATTTCAAAGGAGAAGAAAAATCAAATTTGACTAATATTGATTTGAAACATTAAAAATATCGAGAAAAAAGGTCTTAAGGCATCTTTCTTGACTTCATCGAAAAGGCGAAATCGCGGACCTAGATTAGCGGGATTAATATATAGATATTCTTCCTAAATTGATCTGTATCCAAAAAATTTTTTTATTTTTTTTGTGTGTGGCAATCGTGTGTGTGTGTGTTGTCAACATATGTCCCAGGGTCCTCTTTTTTTCGAAATATATTTTTCTGCACACTTGAAACATTTTCAGGGCTGTCAATATATGTCCTGGGGACTTCTTTTTCTTCTACAAAATATATTTGTTTGCATACTTGAAACATTTGAATTATTCTAAAAAATATATTATATACAATTTTAGTACTGCAGGGTTGTCGATATATGTCCTGGAGTCTTCTTCTTCTACGAAATACATTTGTTTAGATACTTGAAACATTTGAATTATTCCAAAATGATAAAATATGAATACTGCAGGGCTGTCGATATTTGATATAGCAGCTCAGCAGGGCAGCTCAATTATGTTTTTTATGAATACACTCAAACCTTTTTTTGTGCAGTAGATGCGTTCCACGGAAAATCGCACAAAAAAAGCTATGACTTACTTACTTATGAAGACTAGCTGTAAGCCCGTTGACCTCAACGGGGGGATATTTGTTGCATTTTTAAGTATGTAGTCAGAAAATTACAAACCTATTTATTGAATAAGCCAGAAATTCTAAAAATAAAATAAATATATCTCGTGCCACATATCGACAGCCCTACCCTGTAGTATTTAAATTGTAAATTATTGAATTTTTGGAATAATGTTCAAGTTTGCTAACAATCATTTTTCACAGTAGTAGAAATCGACCTCGGCGCATATATCGACAGCCCTGCTGTTTTTACATTGTAAATTATTAAATTTTTGGAATAATGTTCAAGTTTGCTAACAATCGTTTTTCGTAGAAGAAGAAAAGGGTACCCGAGGACATCAGTACGGACACATTTGTGGTTTGTGATTTGTGAAAAGTGATTATTTTATCGACTATTAATATATAGATTTTATTTATTGATTTGGCATTTACTTGGTAGAACTCCATTTTAATAGGGTAAAATATCAAGGTATTTCAGTTCTACAGTTTTTTTAAAAAGTTAAAGGTTGATAGCTATTTTTACCAGTTAAAGGTTTACGCCATCGTCAGAACTATGCTTTAAACGTACATTTACTCAGCTATATATACTGTCTAAGAAGAGATACACAATGCATCATATTATTCACTCTAACATACTAATTCAAATTCTAATTACAATATTGCACTTATTAAATGTGATTTTAGTGTTACAAAGAAAGATAAGCAGTCTGGGTTTTTAAAAACATTAATTAGAATAATTTAAACTGATATTTATTATTAATTATGCTACATTAAATTTATTAACTATGGCTTTAGTGTTTTGAAAAACAATAAGCAATGTGGGATTTTCCACAGGTAAATTAGGAAAAAATATATTGATATATATAGATTTTATATTAAAATGAACTTCCACAAAGTTACCGACGAATCCATCGAAAGCATAAACAATTAGAGAAAAAATGATTGAAATTATGCAATAAAAATGGTGGGTCAGTTCACTTTTTCCCATCATCCTAACTTGGCTCACTTTGCAGTATTTTAATCTCGTTGACCCCAATCTATCTAACAATTTCGCTTACTTTATTTATATTAGTATTTGAGCATAAATTTACCTTGTCCAAAGCATAGACTCGTTTACTCGTTATTTAAAACAAAAGATACAAAACTTTTAAAGTATCGGGATAAATTCTAAATACCCTCTGTTAAAAAGTAAAATATTTAATAGCCGTCAGCATATGACACACATGAAATATTTGCATTTAACTGTCGAAAATATATTATGTAAAATATACCACGTTCATTATTTGACAGAAGTCACAATATTCCAATTTTGAATCTTGAATACAAACAATCGAAGTCAGTTTGTGAATCACAAATATCTTTCCATTTTCAAAATTTTCATTTATATACACTATTTTTATCGCCTTTGATAATATGACGTTAGCTCAGTTGATAGAGAGCTCGACTGGTAATCCAGAGTTCTGTGTTCGATCCACGATCGCGGCGTTTTTTTGTATGAGAATTTTCAGCGATTTGGTTTGTTTCGTCAAATAATAAACAGTGTATTGGGAAAATATGTCTTTAGTATGAATAAAAATATTGCGTCAGCGGAGCTTTGAGGAGGGAGGGGGAAGGGGCAGGGGGAGGGGAAATCGCGGACTATCATGCAATCATGCAATCATTCGGACATTATCGAGTATTAATATATAGATGCGTTCCATGGATTTTAAAAACCGCATAACTTTAAAACAGCAGTATAAAATATACCCAAAATCGCACAAAAAAGTATAAAATTAGGAAAACAATAAGGCACCAAAAAAAAAATAATCTTTATTTACTTTATTTATTAAATAATCACATTTTTGGTAACATTTTAAGGATGTATCTCACCATTGGTACAATTGCAAGGATGTCTGGCATCTGGCATCTCTAATTCCAGATATCTACTAGAAAAATATTATTTATTTATTTACAAACTAGTCATCATCGCTGTATGATAGTCTTCGTTGCGATTTACGATGTGGCTCAAAATCGCACTCATCTTCGGAAGAAATAGTACAGGGAGTAAAATCAGCATCAATCTCATCATTGCTCTGTGTAGATTTTCTCCTTCTGATAATATAATTAGTGATCAAAGTTTGTTTTTTTTTTTTGTTTCGACGACCAACTCTTTATGTAGTTCCTCATATCCATAAATACAATTTCTGAGCTCACGTTCAAATTTGAAGGCCCGTTTGGTATTCGGATCATGAAGAATAAAATGACATGACAATTTTTTTAAAAGTTGTAGACCTTCTCAAATTATATTTTTCCGTGAGAGGAACTTGTATTTCTTCCACATTGTTTTTGTTTTTTTTTTCTTTTTCTTTTACAGTGTTCGATAATATCATCGTCACTTATAATGTTATCTAGAAGTAATTCGTCGATATCACTATGGTTGAAGGTATCAAATCCCTCCGCCAAATCTATGCGCTAAATTAACGATTTCAGCTGACATCGACTCTGTTTCAATGATTGCATTGGCTGCAACACATTCAGGTCATACTGCCTTCCAGCATGCATTTAAAGTGTGTGGTCGTAATTCAGCGACAGCAGATGCGATATTATTCAAACAGTCCAAAATTGTAAATTTTTTCCAAATCTCGGTTAATGTTGATGATTCATTTTCTATTTTAGATAAAAAATGTGTTCTTGATGTAGTATTTTTTGAAAGTAGAAATTATCCCTTGATCCAATGGCTGAATGATGCTTGTTGTATTTGGTGGAAGAAACAATACCTTCACATTGTCATGTTCTAAATGCAGGTGATCTGGTGCATTGTCGAGGATTAAAAGAACTTTAAACTCAAGAGCTTTCTGCTTCATATATATTTCTACTTCTGGTAAGAATTTTTTTTAAAACCATTCTGTAAATAGAGCCACTGTCACCCAATGTACCGGCAGCTGCTTTAGATTTTTGCCTTTTAAAGCACGTGGTCTATAACATCTATTTACTAGGAGGGGTTTTAACATTCGATCTCCCGATGCATTACTACAAAATAACAAAGTTACTCGATCTTTACTTGCTTTAAGCCCACTTGCTTTTTTTTCAGACTTCGCCATATAAGTTCGATCAGGCATTTTCTTCCAAAACAATCGTGTTTCGTCTGCGTTGAACACTTGGTCGGGACTATATCCACCATCTTCATTAATTTTGGCTAATGTCTCTGGAAATTCTTTGGCTGCTTCTTGATCTGCTGACGCAGCATCCCACGAATCTTCAAATTATGAAATGCATTCCTTTTTAAAAATCCGTTCAGCCATCCGTTACTAGCAATGAATTTTTTATTTCCCCTGGAAAATGAGTTAGTAGTTCGCTCCAATTTTTCTATTTCTTTATAAAACTTACGTGCTTTTTCTTGAAGTAAATAACCACTTATTGGGATTCTCTTTTGGGTTAAATCTTCAATAAAAATTCTAAGCGCTTGTTCTGTTTTTTCTAATAAAGTATCTCTTGTGTACGATGATAATGTGGAGCTTAGTTTAGTCCCGTCAATGATAGATTTTCTAATTGCAATTTCATTCTTCTTAATTGCCCTTATAGTAGATTCCCCTAAGTTGAAATGTTTACCAATCGCACTAGTTTTTTCAAGCAACCTAAAATTTCAATTTTTTTCTCCGGAGAAATCACATGTCATTTTTATTTTTTTTTATCCATTAGGGCATCTTAAATAAAAGTGTAAGTTAATTAAGACCAAAAAATAAAAATACTATTTAAAAATTTAATAGAAACCCACATCAAAAAAAGTCAGAAGGGCGAAGCGATATTATGACGTTTTAATCTGCATTATCTTGCCCACAGTCAAATGCTCACTGTTTATAAACAATGTGTCGGTGGAGGGGGAAGCGGTATTAATCAGGTGTGCCCAAGTCCGTTGAGCGTGTGTTGTATTGTATTGGCACCAGCCCGCTTTTTTAATGAAACGAAGCCGAATGAACTTCCCTACTACACATACAATAAGGTAACATAATAGTATGCATTAGTCTATGATAGTATGTATATGCACAAGGATGCACGTGCCAAAGTCAACGCGGTGTGAACAATGCATTGTTAACATTATACAGTCCTAAAAATGTATAAAAAAAAAATACACTAGAAAAAAACCGCATAACTTCAAAATCACACAAAAAAAAACGCACAAAAAAAGGTTTGATATACAGTGCTGGCCAATTGATTCTTAATCCGCGAAAAATATATGTTTTTCATTTATAAATCAATATTATATATGTTTTAAGTGAAATATTTACATTTTTCTTTTATAAACCACATTCTTACATGCCAATAGATCATTCCTAAAGAATAAAAAAAAAAGGTAGACCATTAGCAGTGGAGATATAAATTTGAATAGGGAACGATAGGTAAACGGAGCGTTTTACGCCTCACTAAGCTTTAATTGTTTTATTACTGTAACAAAATATAATGCATTTCGAACCAAACTTTCTTTTGTCAGTCTGGTTGATAGGATATTAATGGACCTTTTAAAAATGTTTTCAGATAAATAATACACATGGAATATTTTTTAAATTATTTAATATTTTGTAGAACTCTCTTATTCTTTATAGCCTCTAGAATTCGTCTAGGCATGGAATCGTATATTTGTTTTATTATTTAAATATCAATTTCATTGTCTTACACATATTCAACCAGAGCCGTTTTACACGGGCGTTTGTCGAGTTTCCACTTCATAATAGCCCACAGATTTTCTATTGGATTTTAATCCAGGCTATTCGTTGGCCAGGGAAGTGATGTAATTCCAATTGTTTCTTTGTAATCTGAAGCCTAATAATTGAGTTAATCGATGTGTATAAAAAAATATTTAGAGAAATATGAATTGGACCCGCAATTTTCGCTCTGTGGCACGGCGCGGAATCGTCCTGAAATATCGGGTCACTGAACACCCCCGTCATCTTCTCAAAAATTGGCAATACTTCGTCAATAATTACCGATTTATATTTTATGCTGTTTATCATTCCATTGACGATCAAGAAATTACCTACCCCATTTTACGTCATGCATCCCCATACAATTACAGAGGGTGGATGCTTGACATTCCGCCGAATGCATTTACGATTATTTTGTTCACCACTCTTTCGGCGCTCCATAACGGCCCTGTTCGATAGTGAAGCCTCGAACTTTGACTCATCTGAGAAGATGACATGTTTCTTATTATTCACAGTCCACGATCTGTGGGGTAATGCCCAATCCATACGTTTTTTCTTCATGGCCGCCGTCAGAAGTGGCTTTCTGAGAGCGCTTCGGCTCTTGAACCCCATCTCCACAAGCCTCATGCGAATAGTCCGTTTCGAAATGGTTGCCAAAGATGATTGGCTCAGCTCTTCTAGAATTTTTGATGACATTAAAAGTCGATTATTCGTAATAATTAATTTTATTTCTCTATAATCTCGCATAGTCGTGAATTGTTGTCGTCCTCCTCTTTGATTGCGCTCAATTTAACCAGTTTCTCTGAATTTCTTCAAAAAAACTAATACAGCCGGAGCACTGTATCCTACACATTCCGAAATTTTATTAATGGAAATTTTTAGTTCAGCGAAAGCCAAAATTTTTGATTTCGTCGCGAGTGTCATACGCTTTGGCTTATTCATTTTTTTAACCGTATTGACGCAATCGCAATTTACACAAAACTGGTGAAAGATAAAGAAACGAAACTTGTAACAGTTGAAAGCCAAATATCACGGAACAATAGAGAAGGAAGTAGTAGGGGGTTGTAACCATTTAATTGCGAGAAAAAGAGAAACTCAAAGTCGCAATGTCGGGCGGTTACTTGCGATTAACAATCAATTGGCCAGCACTATTTTATTATATCGGCTATTTGCATATTTTGTTTTTCAATTCCGGTGTATTTTAGTTCTGTTAGAGAATCGGCTGTATTTTTTAAAAAATCCATTGAGGGAATTATTTACGTTTAGATTTTCTGGCTTATTAATTAAATAGATTTGAAATTTATTTTTCACGCCAGTAACCTTTCTGGCTATTTAAAAATACAACGAAAATCCCCCCCCCCCCGTTGAAGGCAACGGGCTTACAGCTAGTGATTTTTTATATTTATAATAATAAGATACATATTGTTTTTTAATGCATTCTTTGGTGTGCCACGGACTAAATCCCATTTACCAATGTTCCGTGAAGTAAAAAAGTTTGGCAGACACTGCGCGAGCTGAGTACTACAAGGTTCTAAGTGTCGACTTTTGACCAAACTAAAGTAATAATGAAGCAGTCCTAAGCGTCGCATTATCTACCTGCTGTAGTGAAGTCGAAATTTTGCTTAAATTTCTAATAAGTCGTAGTTTTAGGTGCGCGTCGCAAGATATCTGAGGTTTCAACTTGAATTCCTGAAGATGCCGTAATGTGAAACCCGGGCCGTTAGTGAAAAAACTTGTGAGAATGTACATAGGTTGAATAATGTCTTTTATATTTTGATAATTTTATTCCTTTTTTTCAATTATTTGATTTTGATCAATTATTTTTATTCTTCAACACAATGGTGCTATTTTTCAACATTATGATGTTTTGTATTCTTGCAGTGTGGTATTATTACAATTTACAATATTAACTTAGTACATTAATGATATTAAACACAAATTACAAAAAAAAAAACCTCCTTTTCCTATTTATCCTCCATTTTTAAAGTATATTTTTTTCAATAATAATGATCACATTAGATATCTTTCATAGAGTTCGTTTTATTTTAATTTAAAAAGCGTAAGTCAGCTTTTTGAATCACCAGTGTTTTCATACAAATTTCACTCAGAACCTTGTAGCACTGGCGGTTTGTTTGAATTTCAGATGGACAAGGTTCTAATAGAAGTTAAGGTATTTCTAAATAACTATGAAAAACTAACTTATATGTTATATCATGCCAGTACTATAATTGATATATACAATCAAAAAGAAACTTGGAAACATTTACAATTTTCAAAATACAAGCATTCAAAATTTCAAATGTTCATATCTTTTTTCATGCAGCTGTTCCCATAGAACCTTGTAGTACTCAGCTCGCGACTGGGCTAGACGAACACTTTTTTAAAATTCATGATTATCTGAATCTTTAGATGACTTGTGTAAATATGTTTTTAAGACTTGCTTACCAAAATATTGTTTTCATTGATTTTCTTCCTTCTTTTTCAGATTTCACCATGCAAAACTCACCCAAAATAAAACGGTCGCAATTTAATGCATTAATGTGGAAAAACTGGAAGAGCCTTCGCTACGGGAAATTAATGAACTTAATCTTTCCTGTTTTGATATTAGTTCTGTTTAAGATCAATTACAGCCAATACTCCTATATAACACATAATACTAAATATGAAACGGAACCAATTTCTGGTTTTCTCTACCAGAAAGATGCCATAAATAACATCTATTATTCTTCGAATGAATCAGAATTTATAAGAAGCTTGATGGATGAAGTATCCTATATATTGAATAATAATTCAAGAAGTGAGTATACCCAATTCTTTTGATTAATATTAATTTTAACTCTCGCGGCTCGGAGACTAGAAAAATACGTCTCTGGCGATGGGGGTCATTTTTGACCCCAGTGGTTTCCTCATTATTGGCCTTATTCTTATGAATTTCAAAAAAAAAAATAGTCTAAAGGCTTTAAAATATCTTTCTGCATCATTCCTCATACATTTTTTTGACAAAAATCCTTGTTTTTTAATAAATAGTCATATTTTAAGTTGCGCGTAAAAGGGACGTCGTTCCAACGCAAATGCGCAATCGCTACTGATGAAATTTAGCTAACCAATCATAGCAAATTCAATTTTACGAGCGATTGCTGATTGCGCCTTCACATGTTGCCAGATCTTATATAAAATTAGACGAAAGATATTGTGAATTTTTTGAGAATATTATTCGATGACACATAAATTATTATCTTTAAATTCGAACACATCAATCCGTTTTTTGTTCTACGTTGAAGATCTTTTTTATTTATTTGAATTTTTTATTTAATTTTGTTCTTCTTAGACCGTAATTTTCTTCAATGTAATATATATATGCAAAATATTTTTTTCGCTTATAAAGAACATATTTATATATTGTTTCGAAATAAATACATACACACATATGAACATATCAAAAAACATATAACCCTATACTTTTTAACAAAAAATATGATAAACTGCTCAGAGCAAAATTTGCTGGAAAAAGTCAATGGTCAATTTATTAATTAAATGTAAAAAAACTACATACCCGTCTAAATAGTTTTCTATAACAAACTTGATTTGCTTTAATATTTATTTATATAAAATACTGACAATTTTATTTAAAAATATGTTATTTGGTGAAAAAGTATTTATGATATATGTAATAAAATATAATTAAGTATTAGAAAATATATCCCACATATTACATAATAGACCATCACAAATCATTTTTTTACACAGTTGTGTGTTTTTTATAAACAATCGTAAAAAATACTATTACGTGGATCATAATATATCACGCCTTGCGCTCAATAATCGTTCGAATGCAAAAGTTTCCCACAGAAATAATCTTGTAAAACATTTTTTAATTACACGCAGACGTCAATAAACGAATTAGTCGTAGTAGTTTGAATGCGTGTTAGTTTCCGTTCCGAGTCGTTTGTTTTTGGGTTTGAAACTCCATTTATCAACTTATTATTATGAAGTCTGTATAAACATGAAAATAGCTCTACGCATGTTTTATTGAAAAAATGTAAATATGTAAGGTGTACATACATAATAATATAATAAAACCATTGTTAGTAAGCGTATTATATTCACAACCTGGCAATAGCATTTGCACTCATATATCGCAAAATAATCTGTGATTGGTTGTTTTAATTCGACGCCCAGTCAATTATATTTTTTTCTTAGCACGGTGTTTCATAAATATTTCACCTTCTAAGTAAAAGATATTTAAGAAAATTTTCAGACTAATATTAATCATAATAATAAAGCAGTTGTGTGTTTTTATATACGCTAACCAAATTAATGATATAATAATCAAAGATATTCAAATTAAGGTAGAGCTTCTTCCTTCCTATTCAGTTAGTTTGATAAATATATTTTTTTTAATTACATAAATGAAAGTAAATTAGGAAAGTTATTAAAAATAAACCATTTTAAAACTCGACAAGAAGTAATAATTTAAAAAATAAATATATGCTGAAATATTATGATAAATTCAAACATTGATTTCCAACAGCTCTGAGTGTATATTTATTGACATACGAATGTAATAAAACTTGATTTGTTTTCGTTGGGACTGTTTTTCGTTCCCCTTTTTAACAAAGAATATCAGAAAGGAATGTATGTTTTTAAATTTAGCGATAAGGTTATAATTAAAATTCTCCGAAATGGATTTATGAGACATTACCCCTCTCAAAAATGAAATTTATGTGACAGAAGAATTATGAAAATAAATTGACTTACCAGAATTACATATGTTTAAATGGAATACTAATTCTTTCGAGATTTTAGAAGGAAATGTTTGTTTATGCGTTAACATGAGTAGGTAAATACTTTTAAAAAAGGAGTACATATGAAATATAATTACCTATACAACATATGTTTTAATGATTGTGTTTTTATCAGTAAAGTATCGTTACGGTAAAAAATATGGATATAAATCAACACATCATATATCAAAATAATTTCTAATTTACTAAAAACATTATATTTTTTACCTTTTAGTAACCTATAGTTATTTTTCCTTTGAACAATTAGTTAGCTTAGTAGAATATTATTATATATAAGTGGGAATCAGTACAAATGTACATTTTATTTACTTGAATATTTTATTTTACTAATACTAAATATTTATACTGCTTTTTATTTATATTTGAAAATGTCCGCAATAAACGAACCCAGTGTTTATTACTGTGATTTTATTATGTTAGTAACGGATTGTTTACATATTAAAAGTCGTCGAATTATAACATATACATGTTAGAAGTATTACAATATATGACAGTTGATTATACAAAAAGTAAACTTACGATTATGGGGAAATGTGAAATTGTTCACTCCTCTCTGCATATTCCGGCTTACTGCAGATTGGACAAAACAACTTTTTTTCTTCATACCTATGTACTTTACAAATAAAACTTTTACACTTTGAACATTTTGTACTATTTTTTTTATCACAGCTTCGAGGGCAAAATCCACATCTTCCTCGTTTCATGGTGTGGGATTCAACACCTGTTCTAGAGCATTCCTGACTTGGACCTGCATCGCTCTCAGTGAAAAGATTAAGTCCATACTTTTGATCTTTATGGAAATGGATACCGCTATTTTTTCTATCTTCCACGTTTTTTCTTGTCAAATCAACTGACAATTCCCGTATAAAAGATTTTCTCCTACTACGGTCATTTGATTTCCATTCCGGATATTTGGCAATCCATAAGAGATATGCATTTAATGCAGCCATGTCTAAAATTTCCATGAAAATTCTTAATGGCCACCGTCTTGTTGACCGAGCACAAGAGTACTCTCTCGTCATTTTGTCTCCTGTGTCGACCGCTCCCTTTGTTTCATTGTAATGTAGAATTATATGTGGCTTTTTGCGTTGAGTGTCTTCTTCTATTTTTTTGTCGTGAAACTCCGATGACAATAAACACACGGCACGACGTTTTTTCGCAACATATGACAGAATTGTAAATTTGTCCGTAAACCCAAATAGAGACGAAAATTCCTCTCTTGATGGAGAAGGCAAAAATTCTTTAGGTATCTCCCGTTTGTTTGCGCGGAGTGTGCCCGTTAGTGTAAGATTCTTTTCTAACAATAAACCTGCTAACGGTACTGACGTGAAAAAGTTATCCGTTGTAACTCCACGCCCAGATCCATAATACGGAGTCGTCAGATCCAACACTACTCTTTGACCCTGATTTACTTCTCTAATATTATTAATTTTTCCGGTGTACACTTGTACATTTAAAATATATGCTGTCTTAGAGTCTGCAGCTACCCAAAGTTTAATGCCATATCGTCCCGGCTTGCTTTTCATAAACACTCTGAATCCGCAATTACCCCTATACGTGGCCAAACGTTCGTCAATTGTAATATTTAAATTAGGATTGAAATTCCGCACACAACCCGCGGAAAATTGTTCAAAAATAGATCTAATGGGAAGTAGTTTATCACCAGTTTGAGAAAAACTTGCCTGCCTCGTTGTTTTATTATCAAATCTGATATTGCTATAAATATAAATAAATCGGTCTCTCGACATTGCAGCAGTGTAAAAATATTGACGAAACAGTTCTTCAGTGCTCCACAACTCTTTCATATTTATTCTTCGTCCACGATTTCTCCCCGATGCCAGTAAAATTCCCATAAAAGCGTTTATTTCATTTAAAGTGATGTCTCTATCTGCCCGTAATAGTTTTCGTCTATGATTATTTGTATTTAAACAAATTTCATCCAACATACCTGCCGTGACAAAAAGTTCAAATGAACTTCTGATTGAGTTTATTTGTAGACTATATGCAGTTAACCCTGGCCGAGAAGTCACAATATTGTGCAATCTAGTGCGTGAAAGAATTGGTGGTGATGAATTCCACTCAAAGCCTGATTTTGAAATAAATAATGAACTATTACCACCATTACCACTATCATCATAATAATTATCATCACTATTCCAATCATTATCATCTTGATTCTCAATAAAATCTTCCACGTCTGTAATATCGTCAATTAATTCAAAATCCGTATAACTACCACTTTCTGAATCACTATTGTCTCTTGAATTTAAGCCTTCGGAAAATATTTTTTCTAATTCCGCATTTGATAGAAAATTCGACATGTTGCTAGTTAAAAAAATCTTTCAAAAAACAATAATTACACAATTAAAACACACTCCACAAAACGTAAGCAATATTGTTTTTATAAATACGTATTGCTTATAAGAACACTTTAAAAATTGAACTAATATCGAAAGGCCCGCTAAAACAGTCCGTTAGATTTGGATCCTACTGTAATACTAAGGCGGACTTAGGAATGAGGTCAAAGCGATAACACTATGAAGGCGTTGACATATATGAATACTTCAAATTTGCGGCGCAGAAAAAAGTTTTTCGGATGAAATTTATCAGATTTCTTTTCTGTTTTATTTTGTAGAGACGGAACTAGCAATTGGATATATTTTTTTTCTTCTACAAAAGGTCCAAAAAACTATGATATAAGAATACCTTAATTATAAACATTGCATCACCTATATTAAAATAGATATTTAAGAAAATGTGGGTACTGGGGTCGCATTTCTTGAGCTTAGAACCGGAAAAGTTAAATTCATGAAGAATTAGTGTTCATTCCACTGGCTGTGTTACAAAAATATTAATAAAGACGCGTATGTAGGTATTCGAAGTGTTATGCAATTGAACATTAGATGTAATATGCATTACATTTCATTTTAACAATTATTTAAAAATGTGACAATGTTAGGCATACAATCGTTACTACATAATGCATGTTTGCGCATGGTGAAAATTATTAGTTTCTGAAAAAATTACTAATATTTATAATAGGATATATATATCACTAGCTGGCCCGACGAACTTCGTACCGCCTCAGAATAAATAAATGTTGTGTTAATTTATTGACTGAATTAAATTCAGTTTAAATGAATTATGTTCAATAAATGTGCAAAATTTAAAATGAAAAGTATTTTAATTACATTGAAATGATGTAATATAATTCACGTGGCACAGTCGATAGATTTAAAAGAATGCAGCGGACCAACGATTTGATTTTGAATTGTGAAGTTGAAATGATCCACATCTTTGTTATTTGCTGCAAGAATTGCTCGTTCACTCAACCAATTGTGATTTTTATGATTGGCAATGATGTTCGGGAACACTTTGTTGATGAGGTCGTCCTTCGATGAGACGAAATTGCAAAAATTCGGCGGAAACGAAATCAATCCGTTCGATTCGTCGACAGGAACACGGCCGTTACAGATAGTCAGCAATTGCTTGGAGAATTTTTCGGCACATGGATCGCTTAGAAATACAACTCGCATGTTTTTCGTCAGCTGAAAATTCTTCACATAGTGCTACACAGTCGATGATTTGAGGCAAGTGTTAATTACATCGGCAGCGGTCGATCTTGGAATGACTTCTCCAGATAGTAAAATCATTGCGTCTCCAAAACATCTTGAGTCATTGCACATATCTTTTATAGTTTGATTGAGTGCTTCCAATGCGCGTTTGTGCGTCATTGTGCATTCATCCCAGGTGATGATTTTACTTGCTACCAAAACTTTGGTCATTGCTGAGTGTTTCGCAATCTTGCATGTCAGTTTTTCTGTCGTTTAAAGGTTTAACAGCAATTTCAACACTGAATCAGCCATTCGCCATCCTCTTATCAACGTGGCCGCTATTCCAGAAGAAGAAACTGCTACAGCAATTTCGGATCTCGCACGAACAGTGGCCATAATCAATGACATGAGAAATATCTTCCCAGTTCTATGGGGCGGAAAATGGCGGAAAAATAAGCCAGCATTTCCATCATTAATTGCATTCATTAACGTATCGTACACTTCCTTTTGTTGTGGGTTCAACAGTGGTACATTCGTTTGAACTGATTGGTTCAATGCATCTCGATCATATTCACGTTCACGTTCCAATTCTCGACTGAAAGGGTCGTATTCCACGATCTGACTTTGGTATTCCTTACTTAATTAACAAACTGCCGCACATGAGGTAACACATATCTTCGATCTAAAGCAATGCCTGGTGATGTATCTCTGCAGTCATCTCGAGATCGAGATTCCCTAAACTGACACGAATTTGATGTAAAATGTCTTCCGACATGTCATCATTCTTGTTCCACAGTTCACATGGATTCGATGGAAAGCATGTCAAATTAATGATAGAAAATTATGTGCGTATCTGACTTGGAGATTCAGAAAGAGTTTATTCAGCGATTGTCATGTCCCAATGAGTATCATTTTCACGCAAATTGAACTGTTGACATGCAAGTAAAAGCGTTATTTTTCGGATAATCTGTAAATGTGACCAAGAGCATCAATAGTCATTTGGGTGATCAGGAACCGCATCGCCTTGCTTTCGTCGTTAAAATGTCTTCGATGTAGCGTCCAAGTGTAATAACGTGTCAACGTTCGTGCAAATATCGTGATATTGTTGTCAAAAAATGTATAATCTATATGTTAATAGTCGATAATGTCCGTCCGTCTTTCCGTCTGTCGGTCCCGTTTTCGATGACGTCAAGAAAGACGGTCCCCTCCCCCTCCCCAGCCCCGCTGTCGCCATTTTTGTGTTCATACTGGACATATTTTTTCATTACACTGAAGAAGTACATTTTGTAATGTTAAAAATCGCTGATCGCTGAAAATTTGAATTCTCATACAAAAAAGCGCCGCAGTCGTGGAACGATCCCATAATTTTGGATTATGAGCGAAACACGCTACCTCTGGGGCGAAGCCGATGCTGTCAGAAGCGATAAAATTATAATATATATAGTAAATGTACATTTGAATTATTCTAAAAATTCCAAAATAATATATTATATATATTTTTCGTGCAGTGTATTTTTTTAGGAGAAAGAGTTTTTGAAGAAAAAAGTGTTTATTTCTTCTTCTACGAAATATATTTGTTAGCAAACTTAAACATTATTCCAAAAATTCAATAATTTATGAGGTCTATTTCTGCTACTACGAAAAATGATTGTTAGCAAACTTAAACATTATTCCAAAAATTAAATAATTTACGAAATTTCTGCTACTACGAAAAATGGTTGTTAGCAAACTTAAACATTATTTCAAAAATTAAATAATTTACTAAAATTTTGTTACTACGAAAAATGATTGTTAGCAAACTTAAACATTATTCCAAAAATTAAGTAATTTACAAGGACTATTTTTGCTACTATGAAAAATGATTGTTAGCCAACATAAAAATTATTCCAAAAATTAAATAATTTACAATTTTAATACTGCATGGCTGTCGATATATTCCCCGAGGTCGATTTCTGCTACTACGAAAAATGATTGTTAGCAAATTCGAACATTATTCCAAAAATTAAATAATTTACAATAATTTACGATATATGCCCGGATATAAATTTATTTTATTTTTAGAATTTCTGTCTTATTCAATAAATAGGTTTGTAATTTTCTGACTACTTAAAAATGCAACAAAAATCCCCCCGTTGAGGTCAACGGGCTTACAGCTAGTACCTAATTATAGACTTAACCTTATTTCAATATTATCCGATTTTCTTTCGTTTTCATTTCATATCATCGATTTTTTTATTCTAATTCATACTCTAAATTAAAAATTATTTAAAAGTCAATCGTGTCAGTACCATCTAGTGTCATCTACCTGCACCCAGCATAATACAACATTTTCATTATTTGAAGCTGTGCGTCAGTTGAAAACTGTATGACAATATTATTTTCTTAATAATTTCTTCCCGTGATATTTTTCCGATGTTTGAATGCTTATTCTGCTATTCTAGGCGGACACAAATTTAATAAATCAAAGATCATTGAAATCCGTGCAGCAATTCTCTAGATATACGTTGTGTAAATAACCCCACTTTGTTTTATATATATAGATAGGGTTAAAAATATTTGCGCCTATTGATTGGATGGTTTTCACTGGTACAAAGTGAACTTTTGATTTTGTTGAAAATATCACAAAATATGCATTTAATATATATTAAATATGCTATCACAACCATCTGTGCATATTATAATTTAATTTTGTTCAAAAATAAAATATTGTAGCCAAACTTAAGAGGGGAGCTACATTACATATAATTGAAAATGATCTAACCGAAAGTTTATTTATTTAATTCTAATAAGGTATATTAATATACAATATGTACTTTATACATTATGTATTCAATAAAAAATATTTTTTATTTTAATTATATTTCACTCAATCACTTATGAAGAGTATTCTTAACTGATTTATAAAATGATAAACGTGAAATTAGTATAAAGGAGTGTTTTATTATTTAAAAATGTCATTTATAATATTAAAGATTAAATAGCTAAACACCAGAAAAATCATTATTTGATGACACTAAATGACAAGATTTTTTTAAATAAACATTTTCTTTAAATATATATTTTTTCACCATGCCCACTCTCAATGTGTAGCATGTGGACTCCTTGTAGAGTTTATCAAGTGTTTTCACGATAACTGCTTTTTACTCAGCTGCTCAACATCTCTTTTTTCCAAGGTAGTAAAAATCGAAGGGTAGGGCTAGAACAGGACAAGTGACTAGCTAATCGCTCTCATTACGCTCCGTGCTCAGGATAGAACGGGTCGGAGGTGGGAGTTCAAGACATCATAATCAATCATAAATCGATTTATAAATTTAAAAATTATATACAAAACTGTCTGTACCGGGATTTGAACCCGTGACCTTCTCAAACGAAAATAGCGATATTTTTATCTACCTTCTAATTGCAGGCACTTATTGACTGTTTCTAAGTAATCAAAATATTTTTTTTGAAGCATTGATTAGTGTGGTACTAAAATTGGTTTTTTGAAAATAAATCCGGTTTACACCGGTTACTCGGTTTATTTATTTGAAAAATAAAACGAAAACTTTGTGTATGTCCGGTTAATTGGAAGCCCTACCCTTGACTTACGCCGCTAATTCCACCACATATGAAATGGTGATGCGGCAGCCGTCTACACAATACAAAAATAGACTTTCTCATAATGCATTTATATGACTAATTATTTTTTATTCTAATCTAATCTGAAATATTAGTCATTTAAAATGCTTTGGAGAGCAATGTTACATTATCAAAGAGCTAAGGTTAAAGAAATTATAAATATAATCTTATCCAGCAAATAATGCGGACAACGATAAAACAATTTCAACTATGGTTGCGCTGCTACAGCTGCTATCCCCTGTCCGTGCAACACATATGTCTAAGCACTTGCCTAATCCAGACGACAGCGCTAGCAGCGTTGGCTTTGTGGTTATGAAATGTCGCCGTCGGTGACTAGATGACACCAATTGTTCGTGTCAACCATAAAGGCTAAAGCATATTGTCAAAAATGAATAACATATCGCCGTTGAGAAGTAAAAACTTCCAATGTCACAATATTTTAAAGATTTTTCATTTTAGTGTTACTTCATAATATATAATACGATATATTGTATCATCGCTTCCATTGCAAATCTTAATTTTTCATAACAAAAAAATCGTTTAAAAAATATCTCGATGGAAATAAAACAAAAATATTTTTTGAATATACATACATATAATATGTTGTTTGTCACATTTGCGGATATTTTTAGTGTAACATAAGTCGAAAAGGCATTTTTTGCAGATATATATATACAATTTCGCAATGAAAAAGAAGACATGAGATCTCCATATTTTAGTAAATCGGAAAATATTCAAAATATTTACCACCTAAATTATCATATTTATCACCAATATAACACGAAATGTTATAAGCATTTGTAGCTTTATTCAAAAACGTGCATAACGTTTTAAACTATTTTCGCTTCCAATGTGGAACATATGAACTCCTAATGGAGTTTATCTGAACAGAAATTTTCCTATGAGAACTGTTGTGTACTTGTTACTCAGCCCCTCTTTTTCAAAAGAGATGAAGTAGAATAATAAAGCTACGACAGGACTAGTGGTTAGTCAATCGGGGTGCTACGCCTCATTAGTATCAGAGTATTTATTTATATAAGAATAATTCTGTGTCTTTTGGGAAAAATTAATCTGGCTATATTTTGTTGAAGATGAGATGTGGCGTCATCATGTCACATACAATATACTCTGTTTTTGGGAATACTAAAAATAACCTTTTTTAGTTTTTAACGGCACAAGCACTTTCAACAGAGTAGATTACATATGACGCGGTGAAACGAAAATTTTATTTTGAACCCAATATGATTAAATATTTTTGACTTAAAACCACAGAATTATAAAATTTGGTTGGTGGTTGTTTTTGTTTTATGCCATCTCGGCAACTAATGACAGTAAAAGGCTATTTAAAAAAAAAACAAATGATTTCAGTAAAACACCATCTTATATTAATAGTCGATAAAATAATCACACATCACAAACAATCACAAATAACCACAAATATGTTCGTCTTCATAATGTCCCAGGGTATTTTTCTTCTTCTACGAAAAATGTTTGTTAGCGTACTTGAAAATTTCAATTATTCTAAAAATGATATATATACAATTTAGCCTTTGGAGGAGTGAGTAAATCTGCACTGAACTTGCTGTGAGGAGAGTTCTTTTAAAATGACAATTGTGTGACTTGACCCCCCATTTCTACGCTACTGTATCGATGTTTCCTATTCATTGTCAGAGTTCATGAGAATTTCATCTATGTCATTGTCTTTAAAGGAACCCATTTTACGAAGCACATCACGATATGAAAATAAAAAAAGCTTAAAATCACGTTAAAATAGATAAGATACGATAAAATCACGATAAAACACAAAATTCGGCACAAAAAAAATTAACACTTCAAACCACTTAATAATACGGTAAGTCACAGCGAAACTATGTCCGGACAATTAATTGACAAGCATTTCAAATCACTTAATACGGTAAGAAAAACTAAAAAACCACAGTATAAGTCTAATACAGTAAAACACGGAAAAACTTAAAATTCGCAAGAAAAATATTAACAATTTTACGCGCATAATTCTAGAGTTTGTGATGTATGGATTTGTCACGAAAATCCGTTATGACGTCACACTGCAACCTGTTGAAAACTGAAAACTAAACTTTATTTCTACCTTACTTAAAGCTGAAATCTATTTTTAAATGGTGTAGGAATGCGTTTAAATGTCCACAGATTGTAATGAAAGTCATATTTGGAGCATATCTTAACTCACAGATACATAATACTGTGTGCTAAAAGTACGTTGACACTCCTCTAGCGAAAGATTTCTTCGACGTACATGTATGTCCACACTCCTCTAAAGGTTAAATACTGCAAGGCTGTCGATATATGTCCCGAGGTATATTTCTACTACTACGAAATATGTTTGTTAGCAAACTTAAACATTTCAATTATTCTAAAAATTATATTATATACAATTTAAATACTGCAGGGCAGGGCTGTCGATATATGCCCCGAGATATATTTCTTTTACTATCAGAATTTCTGGCTTATTCAATAAATACTAGCTGTAAGCCCGTTGACCTCAACGGGGGGATTTTTGTTGCATTTTTAAGTAGTCAGAAAATTTACAGGCGTCAAAAATAAATTACTAACCTATTTATTGAATAATCCAGAAATTCTGATAGTAAAAGAAATATATCTCGGGGCGTATATCGACAGCCCTGCCCTGCAGTATTTAAATTGTAAATTATTTATTTTTGGAATAATGTTCTAGTTTGCTAACAACTATTTTTCGTAATAGCAGAAATTTCGTAAGTTATTGAATTTTTGGAATAATGTTTAAGTTTGTTAACAACCATTTTTCATAGTAGCAAAAATAGTCCTTGTAAATTACTTAATTTTTGGAATAATGTTTAAGTTTGCTAACAACCATTTTTCGTAGAAGCAGAAATTTTGTAAATTATTGAATTTTTGGAATTATGTTTAAGTTTGCTAACAACCATTTTTCATAGTAGCAAAAATAGTCCTTGTAAATTACTTAATTTTTGGAATAATGTTTAAGTTTGCTAACAATTATTTTTCGTATTAGCAGAAATAGACCTCGTAAATTATTGAATTTTTGGAATAAGTTTAAGTTTGCTAACAACCATTTTTCATAGTAGCAAAAATAGTCCTTGTAAATTACTTAATTTTTGGAATAATGTTTAAGTTTGCTAACAACTATTTTTCGTATTAGCGGAAATTTCGTAAATTATTTAATATTTGGAATAATGTTTAAGTTTGCTAACAACCATTTTTCTTAGAAGCAGAAATTTCGTAAATTATTTTATTTTTGGAATAATGTTTATGTTTGCTAACAATTATTTTTCCTATTAGCAGAAATAGACCTCGTAAATTATTTAATTTTTGGAATAATGTTTAAGTTTGCTAACAACCATTTTTCATAGTAGCAAAAATAGTCCTTGTAAATTACTTAATTTTTGGAATAATGTTTAAGTTTGCTAACAACTATTTTTCGTATTTGCGGAAATTTCGTAAATTATTTAATTTTTGGAATAATGTTTAAGTTTGCTAACAACCATTTTTCTTAGAAGCAGAAATTTCGTAAATTATTTTATTTTTGGTATAATTTTTATGTTTGCTAACAATTATTTTTCCTATTAGCAGAAATAGACCTCGTAAATTATTTAATTTTTGGAATAATGTTTAAGTTTGCTAACAACCATTTTTCATAGTAGCAAAAATAGTCCTTGTAAATTACTTAATTTTTGGAATAATGTTTAAGTTTGCTAACAACTATTTTTCGTATTAGCGGAAATTTCGTAAATTATTTAATATTTGGAATAATGTTTAAGTTTGCTAACAACCATTTTTCGTATATATATAAATAAATAGTTAATTAAATTATTATATATAATTGAGCAGCCCTATATAGCCTCTCACAACCCTGCAGTTTGAAATCTTGGAATTTTCAGAACAATTCAAATTCGTTTAGTGCAAGGTTTCACCCACAGATGTCATTATTAGTTCACTAAAAATTTAAATAGAGTTTTTTTTCGTTACCATCAATTGGTTTCGTAGAACAGTGGGTAGCTGTCCGAACGTCGCGCATGAAAATTGGGGCATGGTATCGAATCCCACAGCTTGAGAGAATATTTTTGGTTAGTATGAAAATTAATTGTTTTTACACATAATAAAATAAAAATGTCATGATTTCAAAAATTCACTCATAGACGTCAGAGAAAAATGAAGAAATGAATTAATGGTGACAGCGGGGCAAGGTGAGGGGGGCGGGGACCGTCTTTCTTGACGTCATCGAAAAGGCGAAACCATATACAAACAAAAAAAGTTTGTCTTTAGTATGAATAAGAAATGTTGACAGCGTGGCTGGGGCGGAGGAGGGGAAGGGGAAAGCGGGGACAAGTTACAGACGGACGGACGGGCATTATCGACTATTAATATATAGATGTTAGTAATTTATTTTTGACGCCTGTAAATTTTCTGACTACTTAAAAATGCAACAAAAATCCCCCCGTTGAGGTCAACGGGCTTACAGCTAGTACCATTTAATAAGTGATTTGAATTTGTTCAATCAAATTGATACATTTTTATCTCATATATTTTTAATTGCAAGAAAGGTAGGGATAAAGTATTATCCTTTTGACACTATCTAGTTTCTGTCACCGCGATTAGTTTTCAGCATGCCCTCTAGTTATATTACATATTCTTTTTTTTTCAGATATGATTGGATATTCCGATGAAGAAGCTCTTTTGAAAACAAATGGAAAAATACTTAAGAACGACAAAGAAAGTTTTGCTGTTATATTTGAGGTGAATTTTTCAACTTGCTTAAAATAATAGCGTTGCGCTTGAAAATTTTTCCAATTAAAAAATATTTCTATTCTTTTTCCAGAGTACTGATGATATAACCAACAAAATAAATTACACGATACGTAATTCAAAATCATACCAAACTGGCAGAGTTATTCCGTCGACATTTGTTTCAGGACCCCACGAAAGCTATGGTTCGATCATCCAATTTAAATTATCTATTTTAGAAATAATCTACGACCTCTGCCGTCAATAAACCTTAAAACATTTGAATCTACAGGTATAAAACTTCTTTACGATTCCCGGTAAATTGCTCGAATAACAAGATCCTGGAATAACCAATTCCTCGAACGTCAAATTCTCGAATTATAAATTCCTCGAAAATTAAAAAAAAAAAGGATTTAGGCTTAAACATTTTTTTATAATTACTCATTCTTTAAAAAAGTCAATGTAGAAAAAAAAAATAAGTTTTCAGTGGTCGAGTGGTAAAGGTCGTTAGTTTTTTTTCGGAGGTCACGGAATCTTAATACGTACACTTTTTAATCAATTATTCTTCAAACTACTTACGGATTTCTGTTTAAAGGCACACATATATGTAATTTCTTGAAACCCTCTCACCCATTCTTACTAAAAATTGGACGTAGCGATAGTGATAAACTAACCGTTTGTTCTGTCTTAGCCCTAGTCTTCTATGTGTTATGGAAAAATATACAGACGGTTTGAGTAACTAATTAACAAGCAGTTCTCGTAGAAACACTTCTGTTGAGATAAACTCCATTAAGAGGTCATATGATCCGCATTTGGAGTGGAAACGGTTAAAATAAATACGTTAAAATTATTTTTATATTTCACTCTCTAAATATGTTTCGACAAGATAAAAAATGAAATTTCGTGAAAAGTCGTGAAAAATCTTTAAAAAAAAGTCCGGATATTTTTTTTTATTAATATTTACATTTGGATGCGTGGCCGAGTGGTCAATGTCATTGGCTTCGGTTACGGGCTCGAATCCCAGTATTGGAAATTTTCATAAATTGATTTTTCAATTGATGTGTTATGTATACACAACATTAACCTCTGTGCTATGTTAATTCTCTATGACATAATTTGTAACAATAAACCATTCAACGGACTAAACCAATATCCAATTCCTTTCTCTTCAGTTCAAATTGAGAGTTCAAATCGAAAGGCCGACAGCTTACTAGAAACTCCTCAATACTCACATCGATATTATTTTGATTTAATAAGATTTAAGAGATTTATTATAAAGTGTATAAACTATGTTATAGAATAAAGTTGAAACAACATTGAATTAAAAATAAGTGTTTTAGTAAAAATATAAAAGTGGGGGATCGTTGGGATGTGCTAAAGTAACCTTAAAAATAATTTATGGTGACAATAAATTAACGGTGAATTAAAACAATTCTTAAAATCTTTCTTCTTCTTTGGCCATGTTCGCTTCCTATGTGAAGCATATGGCCGCCACGCGGCACCTCCATGTTTTCCTGTCTCCTGCCAATTGCTTTGCTTTCTCCCATGACATGCCAGCATCCCTCAGTTCCGCCGAGTACATCCTATAGATAGTACCCGACGGACGTCCGGGACGCCGGAATCCCACTGGTCGAAAGAAAAGGCAGGCAGGATTGAGGCTTTCCCGAGGCATCCGCAGCACGTGACCCAGCCAGTTTCAACGTCTCTCCATAACCACTGACGTGACGGGACGCTGTCTTGTACGCTCCCTTAAAAATCAGCACTAATCAAATATACAAACAAAATAATATAATTTAAGATTTCGACCGAAGGTGCTAGGTGGAATTTCAATATTAAATTTGAATCTGTTCGTTCAAGTTCATCCGTGCACTTGAACGCCTGAAGAGACCGAAAGGCGAAATCCGGGTCGTTAGTGACAAAATCTGTGAGAATGTACATAGTTTGAACGATTCAAATTTAAGATAAATTTAATAATAATAGTACATCGATATTCATTCAATGGAAATTTACAAAATCAATTTATCAAATAATACGAAACCATGTTAAACAACAAAATCTTCAAATTTCAATTCTACAAAATCTATCATCGAATCTTCTCTATTCAAATAAAATGTTCTCTGCATCACGAACAAAAGAAGAAACAATAAAGGAGATATCCAAACTGCCAAATAAATTATTTCTACATCTACTGGGATAATCTATAATAACGTTAATAATAAATAAATATAAATATATTTGGTGACAATAACTTCTACAAAATCTATCATCGAATCTGCACTATTCAAACAAAATCTTATTCGCCGACTCCGTGGCGGATTATCCCGTAAGCGCATGAGGCGCCTGCGTCAGGCCTCCGAATCTAGGGCCCCCAAATTTGAGGCCTCAAATTTATCCCATCTTTTTTCCCATGCAACACTTATTTATTGCAAGGGGCAAGGCGCAAACATATCTTCGTATCGGCACAGTGGTGGATTAACCCATAAGCGCTAGAGGCCTCTAAATCTTACGGGCCCCAAAAACGTTTACCACATTTTCGATTTAAATATTTATTTATTTACACTAAACACTTTTAAATACGAAAATTTATTGCAAGAAGTGACGCCCCAAACTCAATGCCGGGTCACCGGGTCGTGAGAAACTTTTTTTTCAACCGGGTGAGCCCCGGATCGTTTTTGACGAATGCACTTAGAAATAGGTAGGGGAAAGCATAAAATTATTGGCCACTTAAGGATTATTTCATTTTATTTGGACACGCATCATTAAGAAGATGGAATTAAAAAATCCATTTATATTTTTTTTCTATTTTTTATAATTTTAATTATCAATAGTTAATAACATCTAAACAATAAATTACAGGTTTTTAAAAATAATCAAAAAAAAGGTGGAAATCTACAATTATTGGCTACTTATTTCAATTATTGGCCACCTCAAAAAATTCTATAAATTAACAATTCAAAATGGAATAAAAACTAATTAAGTAATGTTATGATCACACACTAGTATTAAGTGTGAAGTCAGAGTCTTATTGCAATTTAAATGTTACTTAAGGTTACATATACGACAATTTAACGACATATAATGCATTGTGCTACATCGAGAGAAGCATATTATTTAATGAAATGGAGCTGAATGAAAATTGACTTCAAAATCAAAAATATTTGTTGAAGAATTGAGAAATATTATTTCATTGAGATTTTATCGTCCACGTTCATCATTATTATCAATATCATCATCATTACATGTTGAATTAATTAATACATCTAATGATAAATCTAAATATTAATGTTATCGGATTCATTATTATATTTTTCAGTAAATTTAATAGGAAGTCTCCTGCTTTTTACAGATTATATTTGGACATAAGCAATATGTTTTCTTTCATCACACGATGGAGCAATAATATTGCTTTTCTTGCCAATTACTTTGACTTTTCTTGCAGTCGTTTCTTCTTTTTTTTCCTCTTTTATTTTACTTTTGTTTTTGGTTTCAAAGATTATGAGCAAATAAATTTCCTGACAGTATTATGCGGGGGTGGGCTGTAGACAGGGATGGGCTGGAGGGGGCTCAGGGGGGCTCGCCCGAGCCCCTTGTTAAAATTCGGCACGGCCGGCGAGCCCCTTGTTAAGTTAAGAAAATCATTCGTCTCTATCAAATCAGCACCTAACTGCAATTTCTGTTAAATTGTAATACGAAACAGAAGACTGTTGCCCCTTCATTTGTTTTCAAAAAATACATTTACTTCGGCTTCATAATAAATATAATATATACCCTAGCTGTTTATTGTCTATTGTCCGACAATGTTTAAAAATACCGATCTTGGATATATTATATTGTTAACAGATGTTTTTGCTTTCTTTCTTGCATACTTTTTCATTTTACGACCTTTACCGTAATAATTCTGCTAGTTTTGTCGAGAATAGGTTTCTTATATTTCTTTTGGTTTTATTATAGCCTAATTCTTGGAACTACCAAAATATACATATTTGTAAGTAAAAGGATGAACCAAAGCAGTCACACTTATACTTATGTTCAAGAAAGCAATTTTATGGTAGGCTGAATTTTTGAAAATTAATTACTTACCTATCACCTATAGAAATGAAGGCCTATAAACGGAATTTGGAATCAATTATTTTATTTTTGCAATAGTAAAAATAAAAATACTATTTTACTATGAATTAAAAAATAAGTAGACTTTTGTGGTTCATGCTCTAACACGTATTATGAAGAGTACACTAAGTGTTATGCAACAGTAATTCAAAAGTGTATTTAAGAAACTTACTAAATAATAATTATTCATTGTCACTCTGTGGAATATCAGCTGATGAGGAATTGTGTAGAATTCTATAATAAAATTGCCGAGGTCACTGTTTTATAATTTTTGTACTTCGGCGTGCTAATTTTTACGTAAAGCATTTCGAGCACGTGTCGTTCACGGGAAGTAAGTGTCGTAAGGGGAATATATTTTTTGAACTAGTCTTTCCATCAAAGTCTACGAATTTGAAATCTTAATATCAATAAAATATACATTTCTACATATTTAACAGCAAAAGTTAAAAAAATAGACTTCTGTGATTTATTCTCTAAGCAGTGGCGGATTAAGCACTTGAGAGGCCCCAGTCGCAACAAAATTTGGAAGCCCTGTTTTTCGGATAACAATAATTTATTTCATGTCAAAATCTAATCACTTTTAGAGTGTTCACTGTCAATACTTGGTGGAAAGGCATTATATCAATAAAAACACAATATTATTTTGTACAAAGGAATATTGTGTTTTTATTAATAAAATCTGATACGAAGTGTAAGGATTGTGAATAATATAATTACGAGAAAAGAAGCAGACGTTCAATCAAGCATGTGACATGTTTAATGATGACTAAAATCAACTTTAAGGCGTTAAAAGTTATTTTTCATTACATTCGGTCGTGTTATTTCGAACGTGAATTTGCAAAAGAGGATTCGGTGTACTTATTCATATACATCCAATCCTTTTTTACGCGATGCTTTCTTTGCAGAAATCGACGCGTATAGAAAATCATGTAAAATAAACCTAATTTTCATATAATTTGATAAGTTGGTACCAAAAATCGTAAAAATCGCGTAAAAAAGTATCAAAACTGTATGAAAAACTTAAATTTGCGCTTCAAATTTGCGCAAAAAAAGATTTTTTTTACTTAATAACCATTAATTTCTTGATATGATATAAGCGTACCATGAAAAACAAATACCTATGTATTCATTCATAACCGTATTAAATTTTTAGGAGTTATTCGTTGCTGTCACTGTCGGTTGCGAAATATAATCACCTTTATGGTGTCACTGTCAATACTTGGTGGAAAGGCATTATATTTAAAAAAATAAAATTCTCAATTGCACTTATTGCATCTTTTCACCGGTTTCGCTCATGATGATCATTATCAACTGATAAGAGAATACAATCTTAGCGTTTATACCCTCATAATTAAATTATGTTTATTTGGTTATTATATTTATTTTCCGAAGAAAAAAATCGCGTAACAAAAAGTAAATCGTGTAAATAAAAGGAACGACGTCATCTAAAAAAGTCGCGTTAAATTGAAATCGTGCAAAAACAATCGCGTAAAAAAGGATCGGAGTATTTTATTTTATTTCAATGGCCACAAAAAAAAACAAAAGGGCCCGCGGGCCACGGGATATGTATCATCCATGCTGTCTAGGCATGGCTGAGATTTACCGAGCCCCTTGTTAACATATTAGCAGCCCACCGCTGGCTGTAGAGGGCTTGGAGGGACTTTCGCGAGCCCCTTATTAAATTTTACTAAGACGGTAAGTTTTTTGCTAATTTAGGAGAAAACAATATTCTCAGATAAAATTAGTACATAACTACGATTTCTGACTTATATATTATCTACGACAGCTTTAGTATACACAGTAGTAAATTTTGAGACATTTACGGAAAATTGCATACTGATCCAACTGTTTTTTGTGTTTTTCCAATGAAAGAACACTTGGTGAGTTTTTCAAATAAGGTAGCACGTAGAAAAGTTGGTTTCATATCTTATAAGACTAGCTTTTATTTCCATGTAGTCAATAATTGAGGATGGTCAATAAAGTAGGTTTTACCCTACATATGTAGAAATGAATATATTTCATTCGATACTCAGCACATACACATGTGTTTTTATCGCAAGCAGTTAAATAAACCCTTGACCGGTGGAATGAGTAAATTTCAAAACTTTTGGGAAAAACCAAATTTCTTTTCTACCTTTCAAGCATTATGTAACTTAAAAAATATTCTAAATAAAGATAAAGGAAATTATCCATCATGTTTTCCACAACTCAAATATAAATATAACGATCTGTCATAACAACATAATTAACCACATCACGACAAAATACCACAAATACTTATGGCGACTCAGTAGGAATGCAAAACTTTAATTTGACCTACAGCATAGATATTGCACGGACTTAATTAAGTAACCACCACAATACGTATTTTTAGAGTATCAAAACATTTTTCTATTTCATTACAAAAATAACAATACCACCTAACACACGAATGGGTATTTAGACAGTTATGAGGTATTGGTACATGGTAGCAACAGTAAGCTATCGTATTTAATAAATTAACGGTTTTTGCCAAAGGTAAATTACGCGAGAAGCAAAACAAACCATACAATACAAAATTCTCAAACTTTCTTAAATATATTGAAAGAATTAATTTTTTATAACCTATTTGTCATGATATTCATATTGATTAATACGGTTTTGAAAAATAATTTTGTTGCATAAAAAAGATTAAAACATAAAAAAATATTGACATAATAAGATTAAATAGAAAAGTATTGAGTAAAAGAATTATAAGTTGCAATTGATAGTTATTTTTGGTTCGCGCTCTAGTTTTGACGATTATTTATTCCGAAAATTATCTTAACTTCCAATAATTAAAAAAGTTCGATATTTTAAAATTATTGTAAGTTAAGTAATCGTTCTTATCAAATCGATTGAACATTTCGTACAGTGACTTCTTTACGTTTTTTATTAATAGCATCTAAAATGTATTGCGGATTCCATATTTCTATTGACCTTGTGAATGTAGGATCCAAAATCTCAGGATGATCCGTTGGTTACAGATAGTGGTGCATAAAAAAAATATATATTTTCATATAATTTGATACATCGGTTCCAAATTCGTGTAAAAAAGTACCAAAAATGTATGAAAAAACGTAACGGTGCCGTCCAAACAAATCGCGGAAACTCAAAATCGCGTAAAAAAAGGATTGGGTGTATATTTTACTGAATGCACGGAATAACAATATTTTTTATCAGAAAACTTAATTATTCCACTGATTGCTTAGAATAAAGGTAAACATTATTAACTAATAGCTTGACGATTAATAGTTTGTCTGAAGACGCTTCTCGAAAAAGCCAAATACGTGTTACAATTCGAAACGATCAGTGGAATAACAAAGTTTATTTGTAATAAAATGATTGTTTCTTAAGTGACTACCGAAATTATCGAAAATATTCATAATCCATGTAAATAATTCTTTCAAGTCATTAGCAAATTTTATTATGTTCTTATTTTTACTTCGAGTTTATATATAGCCTAACTCAATAAGGAAGAAACTAAATGAATATTATATCTGATCAAAAGAAGTTATTCAAATAATTTATATCGAATGCATAAATATATTCGTATTTTTTTATAATATTTGAGAACTTTCTCTATCTCTCCAATATATAAGTTCAAAATTCAGGGTTGTGCTAAGAAAACATAATACTAATAATATTAAAATTAATTCAAACCATGTGATTGATTTGAATATTAATGTATTGTAGGTATAATATTGTTACATAATTTGGTAAGTTATCGAAAAAATATGGTTCTCAATCATTTAATATAATAGATAAATTAAAGTCGTTAAGTTATATAGGCTGCATCGGACTAACTTTGTTGGGTGGTACAAAACAATGACTTAAAAGTATGAATTAATATATTTCACAAGTTTATTATGTGTCCATACATATGTATACATATTTGTCATATATAATTTCGAATATTTTCTAGCATTCTGTTTTATTCAATTATAAGTTTAAAAAAACACGTTTGACGATAGAAAAATGTATTCAATTAAAAAAAACAGGGCTGTGGAGTCGGAGTCGTTGTATTTTGGCCGGAGTCGGAGTCGTGAAAATGAGCGACTAAATACACACCATTAAATATATTTTTCAAAAAAAATATATTTAATGATGTGTATTTAAACAAAATAGTCAAAAAAGTTAACATTTTATGCTTGGCTGACTAAAGATGATCTGATGGTACACATATATATATATAAGTTAAAATGAAATTATTGAAACATTTCCTCGGAGTCGGAGTCGTTAACTATTTTAAAGCTGGAGTCGGAGTCGTCAATTATTTTAAAGCTAGAGTTGGAGTCGGAGTCGTCTTTTCTATCAACTACTAATGTGGAAAATCCTTTTATTCAACTACTGCTACTATCATATTGAATAGAATTTCTTTTTAAAAGCATTGCCAAATAATGATTTCAAAATGCTTATCCATTAAGCTAAAGTAATACTGGTCTTTAAAATAATATATATTGAAAAAGACATTATTGTATTATAAATAATAATATTATTTGTCAGCGCTTTGGGCAACCCTGACCCTGACCGTTTTTTTGCGCAACAACTTTTTTAAGGCAAAATAAAAAAATCATTTCTTCGCTTCATTTGTATGACTAGTGATTTAAGTTAATTCAGAATAACATCTGGCACATGCACTCAGCATGAAACTCTCACGCAGACTGCGAAATTTACGGCAAGAAAAACTCATCTCCGAAAAATAATTATTATTTATTGGTATGACAATTTTTTTTTTTTTGCTTTTTTTTTAAGAAGTATTTATGATCCAATTATGCTTTAAAATAAACACACATAGTCACAAAAAGTGGGAGAAATGGTGGTTCAAATGGATGTACAATCATTATATTACATAAATTGGAAATTCTGCTCAAATCACTTTCTTAAACAAACCTTAATTTGCATTTTTTTCTAAGACATTAAACTTCGGTATCTTACAATAAACTCTAAAAATGATCAGGACGTAAAGCAGTTGAAAATTCCGGGTAAACTTTTTGCGTGTATTCTTGAAAATATGACTCTTTCATGAAAAAAATGTTTGGAAAATCTAATTATTGAAAAAAAAAATTTTTGAGTGAACGGTTCACGAGATTTAGTCAACGGCAAATGATCGATTTACTCTGTTTTCAGGCGCAAAGGACCTATATCCTCTTAAAGAGTTATCATGAATCTCCTATATCAACATCTCAAAAATACCAATACAACACAATATACACTCCTACAAACTCTAGAAAATTGTTATCAACTATGTTACCAAGATTTTATTTGTGAAACCTGAATGTAAATTTACTCTTAAATGTAATTCTGATAAATGAAAATGTACACACTTCAAATTATTATATATTTATTCCAGATGTAACCATCTTAACTGATGATTGTTGTAAGTAACAAATAAATAAAACAATCCCATTTTCTTTATTACAATTACTTACAATACTTTATGTACATCGTCTCAATGTTTCTTACGATCATATATCTATTGTATAAACTCATTTATGCTACCAATAAGTTTATTCTTTTAGGGAGGAGTTGTTATGTATACACAACATTAACCTCTGTGCTATGAAATAACTTGTAACAATAAACCTTTCAATGGATTAAATCAATATTCAATTCTTTCCCCTCAGCTTAAATTGAGAGCTCAAATCGAAAGGCCGAACCACTTAGTAGAAACTCCTCAACACTCTCATCGATATTATTTTGATTCAATAAGATTTAAGTGATTTATTATAAAGTGTATAAACTATGTTATAGAATAAAGTTAAAACAACATTGAATTAAAAATAAGTGTTTCAGTAAAAATTTATCCAAAACAGATGTATGAATTTGATTAAAAAATAGGAAGCATGGGGAGTCTTGAACACCCCTCCTTATCCAGAGGTACGTGCTCCACATTTGGAGCGAAAATGGTTAAAAATATATATATTAATCCTTTTTTATTATAAACTTATAAAATAAAGATTGTGCCAATACAAGAATGTTGCAAATAGAAGTATTAATCATAAAAAATCATAAACAAATTGAAAATTAAACATTTTTTTTAAACCAAATCTCAAAATTTGGTTGAATTTGTTGAGCTGCAGTTATTTTTCAAGCTGCAAATGTTGGTCAGCTAATCTTGTACCTAAAATAAATGAAAATAATTCTTCACACAAATATATATACACATACTACCAAACAAAAACCTAACTGCACTTTTGTGTGGATGTTGACATATTCTACGCGGACGTGAGTGAGTTGCGACGAATATTATTTTTATATATTTACACATGTAGACTTTATCGGAGCTTAGTCAGTTGACTATTTAGCCAATTTTGAAAAAATATTTTTTTTCCACTATTTTTAAATATTCAATTATGTATTTTTTTAAAACCATGTCCACTCTCAATGTGGAGCATATAGACTCCTAATGGAGTTTATCTCAACAGAAGTGTTTCTACGAAAACAGCTTGTTACTCAGTTGCTCAACCTCCCTATGTTATGTATATCCTGTTTTTTCTAAACTGCAATAAATAATTCTTAATTATATGTAATGTTAATGTAATGTTAATGTTAATTCTTAATTATATGTAATTCTTAATTATATTTAATGTTCATGTAAATTTTATCTTCTTCCATATATATAAAACAAAGTGGGGTTATTTACACCACGTATATCTCAAGAATGGCAGCACGGATTTTTATGATCTTTGATTTATTAAATTCGTATCTGGCTAGAATAGCAGAATAAGCATTAAAACATCGGAAAATTATCACTGGAAAGAAATAATAAAGAAAATAAATATTCTCATAGAGTTTTAAAATGACGAACAGCTTCAAATGATAATATGTCGTATGCTGGTTTCAGAAAAATCCACCAGATCGCACGGTTTCCTACATTTATTTGTTTTTGCTTCTTTGCATACGATTGACTTTAAAATAATTTTAAATTTAGAGTATGAATTAGAATAAAAAAATCGATGATATGAAATGAAAACGAAATAAAATCGGATAATATTGAAATAAGGTTATATTTATAATTAGGTATGATAAATTTTTGACAACAATATTTTGCACAAACGTTGCTCTACTCTGAGATGCCACGTTATTACACTTGGAACGCTATATCGAAGATATTTTAACGTCAAAAGCAAAGCGATGCGGTTCCTGATCACCCGTATGACAACTGATGCTCTTGGTCGCATTTACACAGTTCATCCGAAAAATGACAAATGCTTCTACTTGCATGTCAGCAGCTCAATTTGCTTGAAAATGATACTTATTAGGACATGAAAATCGCTGAAGAAATTGTTTCTGAATCTCCAAGTCAGATACGCACATAATTTTCTATCATTATTTTGACACGCTTCACATCGAATCCATGTGAACTGTGGAATAAGTACAAGGATGACATGTCGGAAGACATTTTACATCGAATTCTTGTCAGTTCGGGGAATCTCGATCTCGAGGTGAATGAAGAGATAAATAACCAGGCTTTGATTTAGATCTAAGACATGTGTTACCTCAAGTGAGGGAGTTTGATAGTCAAGTTAGGAATGCCAAAGCCATATCGTGTAATGTATGAAGCTTCCAATCAAGAATTGAAAAGTGAACTAGAATATGATCGAGATGCAATGAACCAATCAGTTCGAATGAATGTACCACTGTTGAACCCACAACAGAAGAAAGTGTACGATACGTTTATGAATGTAATTGATGATGAAAATGGTGGCTTATTTTTCCTCGACGCGCCCGGTAGAAATGGGAAGATATTCCTCATGTCATTGATTATGACGACTGTTCGTGCGAGATCCGAAATTTCTGTAGCAGCTTATTCTTTTGGAATAGCGACCACGTTGATAGAAGGATGGCGAACGGCTCATTCAGTGCTGAAATTTCCGTTAAACCTTTAAACGACTGAAAAACTGACATGCAAGATTGCGGAACACGCTGACCAAAGTTTTGATAGCAAATAAAATCATCACCTGGGATTAAAGCACAATGACGCACAGACGCGCATTGGAAGCACTCAATCGAACTATAAAATATCTGTGCAATGACTTAAGATGTTTTGGAGGCGCAATGATTTAACTATCTGCATATTTCCGACAAACACTACCAGTCATTCCAAGATCGATTGCTGCCGATGAAATAAACGCTTGCCTCAAATCATCGACTCTGTGGCGCTATGTGAAGAAACTTCAGCTAACGACAATCATGCGAGTTGCATTTCTAAACGATCCATCTGCCGAAGATTTTTCCAAGCAATTGCTGACTATCGTCGGTAACGGCCGTGTTCCTGTTGACGAATCGAACGGATTGATTTCGATTCCGCTGAATTTTTGCAATTTCGTCTCAACGAAGGACGGCTTCATCAACAAAATGTTCCCAAACATCTAAAAACTAAAATCACAATTGGTTGAGTGAACGAGCAATTCTTGCAGCTAAGAAAAAAGATGCGGATCATTTTAACTTCACAATTCAAAATCAAATCGTTGATCTACTGCATTCCTTTAAATCTATCGACTGTGCCACGTGAATTACATCATTTCAATGTAATTTAAATACTTTTAATTTTGAATTTTGCACATTTATTGAACTTAATTCATTTTGAGTATTCATTCAAACTGAATTAAACTCATTCAATAAATTAACACAACATTTATTGATTCTGAGGCGGTAAGAAGTTCGTCGGGCCAGCTAGTAATAAATATAAAAATGAATGTTTGTATGTTTGCAAACACTTTGGCATCTATGGATTCGAATGCCACAGGCCAGATTGCGATAAAACCTTTAAGCTGGCACTTCCAGGGAGATTATAGGCATATTAAAATTAACTTACAGTGTCGAAAAAATAAAATATTCGTAGATTTCAATGTTTTTAACAATGCAGTATAACAAAACAAAAATGGCCGACGTTCTATTTTAGGTTTGAAATGCGGCCCTTTTGTTTTATTGTTTTGACAATTCAAATTTGTAGCTCGATTGTTTTGGAATATTTCAAATCTGTCAAATCGTATGGTCAACATTTTGACATTACATTTAAATGTATTAAAATTGAAAATGCGAAATTGTTAACAAAGAGGGTTTAAATTGATTATTTTCATAAAGTTCAACAAATATTGTACAATTTCTTTTTTATATGCTTATGCTTATGCATGCATTGATTATACGTTTTAGGTTTGAAAGTATTTTTGAACGTGGTAATAATCTATTAGCTGTGTCAAGTCATATAAGAAAGTCCATGCAAGATATGTAGCACCGTGTTATTTCGAAATCGTGTAAAAAGGGAGTCCAGTGTCAAATATTTTGCAACGATCGACTGTTATAATAATGTTCTTTTTTTTATTGCATTGTCCCAGTAATTGCTGTCGAAAATTGAATGAATTTAAAAAAATATATTTGTTAAAATATTCAGTGTGACCGACAGACAAGACAAGACCACAGAGGACGTCAAGACTGAAAACGTTGTTTTATTTTTTCTTCAGCATGAAATAAAAAAATATGTCTTAAGTGAATCACAAAAAACTATTTTGGGTATTTATAACGATAACTTCTGGGTTAAAAATAAATGTAGAATAATACCTATGAATATTTAATTTTTAAAATTTAATAATTTTTATCATAAAAGATTACTAGCACAGGAGCTTCAACTAACGTTACTCTTTCCTTTTACACTGCAGTAGGGAAAAAAAAAGAAAAAAATAGTCATTTGACTTATGGAACAGAAGAACAATGTGTGATGATAATATCATTTTTCTTTTACTATCAGGTACTGTATATGCAGAGTTTTCCACCCTGCAGTTGGCAATTGATTCAGCCTATATTGAAAAAGTGACCGGAAGACCGATTACCAAAGTAAGTGTACTATTTGTTTTGCAGCTTAAATATTTTGTAACATCTGTGAACCAAAATTTGTGTTCCAGAAATCAGATTTCTAAATGTTTTTTTTTGTGGTGAATAAAGATTCAAGTAGTTAATGTTTCAAATCCTTATAATTTGTAACACCCTTCACAGGGAGTGGGGACCAGTCGAATCAATCTATATATTAATAGTCGATAATGTCCGTCCGTCCGTCCGTCTATAAATAAACATAAACATTAACTATATTGTATGTTTTTTAAATAAGCGTACATACTCACCTATATAGTATCTTAAATATAGCTTTAATATGGCTTACAACCAATCTTCTTTTTACATTGATTCCAAAAAATGTGCGTAAAAGAAGAAAAACCACTTATATAATCTCTTAAAAAACTTTTATATTGAAGTCATTTGCTGCTTTCAATGTCAATGGAAAAATGCATTGGTTTTTGATTTCCATAAATCACAAATCACGAGTTGTACGCAAGCCTAGTTGAGATTGATTTGTTGGACTATATTGTAAAAGCGGATTTTCTTTTGGTGCGTGCTGAAATTTTCATCTTATAATTATTTCTTGGGAAAAAAATATTCCTTTCATTTGACAGTACCACAAAAAATCTTTTAACAAATTAAATATTATTTGTCATCTCAGAATGCCAAGATTTATAGTTTCATTGTATCAATAGAGGTTTTTAAAAATTGATCAGAACTTTTGTTTTTATAATTTAGGATTTCGACAGAAGGTGCTTGGTGAATATTAAATTTGAATTGTTCAAAATATGTACATTCTCACAAATTTCGTCACTTACGACCCAGGATTCGCCTTACGGCATCTTCAGGCGTTCAAGCACACGGATGAACTTGAACTTACGTTAAGTACATGAATATATTGTGTTTATATAAGAAATAAATGTTTACTCACTATGTTTAAAGCCTGAAGATGCCGAAAGGCGAAACTCGGATTGTTAGTGACAAAACTTGTGTGAATGTACATAATTTGATTAATCACAATAATTATTATTAATTGTATGACTTATATTTTTCAGCATTTTACGGTGCAGCCATACCCATACCCCTCGTATACAACAGATGACCTTTTAAATATCAAATATGACATTCTGTTGCCGATTTTCATCAATTTTTACTTTTTATTTATGTTCCTCACTAATGTTTCACGGATTATCAATGAAAAAGCTTCTGGATTATGCGTAAGTTATGTTAATTGGCACTATTTTTTTTACCATTTTGACAAAAATAAAAACTCTACAGTTGCATTTACTTCTTGCAGGAACTGACTAAAATCCACGGAGTGTCGTCAACATTAATGTGGTCATCGCACTACACTAACAGTATGACCATTCAAGCAATAATGATGGTCGTTTTTATACCAATCCTTAAATGTGGTGAACCTCTGATTCCAAAAACTGATCCCTGGATACTTGGAATTTCACTATTTCTGGTTATGAATTACTTTTTGTTGATGAGCTTTGCTGTGAGCGCCTGTTTTGATAACGGTAAGTTTATACAAAATGGTCAATGAATTACGCCAGACAGAAAAAAGCAGACGGGAAGAAACCATATTTGGACAAAACTAGACAGGATACAACTCGAAGGGAAAAGTTTACACTGATAAAAATGTATATGGAAAAAATCGTACACTTATAAAAGCGGACACAGAAAAAACAGTATACATATAGGAAAAGAAGTATTCACATTGTATGTATTTGAAATTTAAAAAAAAAACACTATAAAAACGTCTCAATTAGGGTATCCAATCCCGGAGCCTTTTTGTGATCCCGGGATTTCGGACTTGATTAATTGTCAATCCCGGGATTGGGCAGTCAACGTGAAATCGTGTATATATTGAAAAAAGTTTTAGTGACTCGTCTTTTTTTATAGCTCACAGAGGAATTTGAAATCATCAAATCTCTATACTTTTTACCCAAAATATCAACGTGACTCGATTTCTTAAAAAAATCTCAATCCCTAAATCCCGGGATCGTGACCATACCAATCCTGGAATTTCGGGATCGCAATGGAGACCATAGTCTCAACACAATTTATCCACAACTCTTTCAAATTTGAAATTTCACAAAATTGATCCACGTCCAAAGGTCAAAATGCAACAAATGAATCTTTCGTTGTCAGGTTTCTGAGTTTCTGACGATTATTATTTGACGTTACTTAAATGAAAGACTCATTAAAAGATAAGAAGTATTTCAAATGTGAATACTTCTTTTCCAATGTACAATTTTTTCCATGTCCGCTTTTATACCTTTACAGGTATATTCATGTACTGTATTGTCCATGTACGGTTTTTACCTGTCCGTTTTTTCCTGCTGGTTGAATCTTGTCCGGTTTTATACATGTACAATTTCTTCCCGTTCGCTTTTTTTCTGTCCAGCTTAATCCTAAGACCATATAAAATATATAAATTAATTAAAAATGATTCGGTTCAGTACGAACAATTAAATGAGTAATTTTATTTTGGCTTTTAGTAAAGAAATTCTTTGGCCATGTTTGCTCCCTATGTGGAGCATATGGACGCCACGCAGCACCTCCATGTTTCCCTGTCTCCCGCCAATTGCTTTGCTTCCACCCATGACATGCCAGCATCCCTCAGTTCCGCCGAGTACATCCTATGGATAGTACCCGACGGACGTCCGGGACGCCGGAATCCCACCGGTCAAAAGAAAAGGTATGCAGGATTGAGGTTTTCCGGAGGCATCCGCAGCACGTGACCCAGCCACTTCCAACGTCTCTCCATAACCACTGACGTGACGGGACGCTGTCTTGTACGCTCCCTCATCTCTGAATTCCTCACAAAATAAAACCACCTAACCCCCATTATCTGACGCAAGCATCTGTTCTCGAAGCTCAGTATACGTCTTCGTCATGTGCCATGATTCGCAACCGTAAAGCAGTACCGGCAGAATGCAAGCGTTGAATAAGTGGCATTTGGTTTTAATCGAGTACAGCTGTGTGTCCCAGACAGTCCGCATTGAGTTGAATGTTGCTCCAGCTATTCCTAAACGAATGGCGAGCTCCTTTTTTATACTACCGTCTTCGGGGATAAGTACGCCGAGGTATCTGAAGCTGTCAACCCTCTCGATGATCCGTCCCGCGCTAAAGTAAAGAAATTACAAGTAATGAGAAAACACTATGTTGAGTTCATTTTACTGCAGGATCTTAAGGATCTGCACCAAATCAGTTATTGGGAGTCGTTCACCAACTGCTTAGCTGCAAACTGGCTAATTAAAAATAACAGTAATAATGTTTATTTTGGGATTTTTTAAATTCTTAACGGATAAATAATATTTTTTTTCTGAAATGTTTCCCCGACTGGATTGAGCC